>PVKE010011719.1:0-39659 GCA_004027555.1 Craseonycteris thonglongyai
AAAAAAAAAAAAAAAAAAAAGAAGAGACGTGAAAGAAGGAGAGGTAGGGAGCATGGAATGTTTCCGAGGAGTCAAGCAGATAAGGATGAAAAAACACTTGTGGGTTGAGCAACTATGGAGACAGTGGTAACTTTGTCAGAAGTAGTACCGGTAGTCATGAGGAGATACCCAAAGCAGACTGCAATATGTTAAAAAAGGAATGGGAATGAGGAAGTGGAGCCAGTGTGGGTGAAGGATGGAAAAAGGTGACTGGAGAAGGAGATTGTAAGGGTAAAGAAAGTGTTTATTTGGCTCTGAAGTTAGGAGCAGTTCAAGTGATGTACTGAAGGAAAGGAGCCACTAAAGGAGAGATGAAAGATACAGCACTTTAGCTACATTTAGCCTTGTCCTAATCCCTAGGTGATTGATGACACTTGCTTCTCACAATTGAACGTGTGCATAAGCTTTTCTTCTCCCTACAGTCAGAAGGATCAGAGTGATGTTTAAAGTATGAAAGGGATTTAAAGGAAGGAGATGGTGTGGTTGTGTTAGTCCTTGGGGAGACACTAGTGTCTGGGATTTGTCTCTTAGTATGGTC
Organism: Craseonycteris thonglongyai; assembly: GCA_004027555.1. Classification (NCBI taxonomy): domain Eukaryota; kingdom Metazoa; phylum Chordata; class Mammalia; order Chiroptera; family Craseonycteridae; genus Craseonycteris; species Craseonycteris thonglongyai. The sequence continues at coordinate 578 of PVKE010011719.1, forward strand.
AAGGTGAGCTGCTGATGTCATTCCTTAAGTACTGCAGTGGGTCCTCCTTCCTAATGTCTTTAGGATTAGACTCTTTGAAATAGCACATAAAGCCTCATTATTTCTGATTCATCTTTTCAACTCTGTCAGACTCACTAGTCACCCAGTACTGAGATCAGATTTTGATATATGTCTGGATGGAGGACACAGGTTAAGCAAAGACAGACATAGCATGTCTGGCACTAAATGAAAAAGCCAGGGAGAAGCCAGTGTCCAGAACACATGTGGGTGGGGAAATAGCACTAGGTCTGACAATTAAGTTCACGAACCCATCCTAGAAAAACTGCTACATACCTCTTTGCTAAATATCACTATGGTCACCTTCAAAATACTCCCCTTGAGAAGCTATGTACCAACGCCAATGCCTAGTCCACCTTTCAAAGCAATTTTGGAACTCTTTCTGGAGTGGCCATCAGAGCCATCCTTTACCCTTGATGTCCTGAATATCATCAAAATGTCTTCGTTTCTTATTTCCTTTATCTTCAGATAAAAAGTCATTGGGGGCCAGAATAGGTGAGTAGGGAGAGTGTTCCAATACAGTTACTTGTTTATTGGCCAAAAACTCTCACTGACAGTGCCATGTAAGCTGGTTCATTATGATACAAGAGCTATGAGCTGTTGACAAGAAGTTTAGGTTGTTTTTGTCTAACTTTTTCACACAGCCTTTTCAGCACTCCCAAATAGTCAACTTGGTTGACTATGCAGTTGGTACAAATTCATAATGAACAATCTCTCTGATATCAAAAAAGGTTAGCAGGAGAAGCCAGGATGGCTCAGCAGGTTAAACACTCTCTTTGTAGCCCCAGGGACTGAGGATCTAATCCTGGCCGTGGCGCATGTGGACCCTTATGCTAAACTGGATTGTGCTTCCCATGTGAGAGGCCCCCAGTTCGGTTCTCGCTCCCCCTACCCCCACACCCTGCGCAGCCCCCACCCACCTGTGTAGAACAAAACCACGTTGAAAACATACAACAGACATAAAACTATGGAGACTGCTGTGGGCCCTTCCCCTTCTCTCTGTCTGTCTGTCTAAACAATAAGATAAATCTTTTTTTAAAAAAGGTTAGCAACGTTGTTTTGACGGAACCTTTTTGGTCATGGAGAATTGGCTGACTTCTATTGTGCATTTGAACACTTGTTTCGGGGTCATATTGGTACACCCATGTCTTATCAGCAGTAATAACACAGCCCAAAACATCTGTCTTGCCTCTTCAAAAGATCATGGCAAACTGACTCTCGTTTGCTTTTGTTCATCGGTGAGCTCCTTTAGGCCCATTTTTGCACATACCTTTCTCATGCCAAGAGTTTCAGTGAATTGGGGAAGCCAGGATGGCTCAGTGGGTTGGGCGCTCACTTTGCAGCGCCGGGGACTGGGGATCAAGTCCCGGCCCCGGCCCGTGTGGGACCATGTGCTAAGCTGGGAGCTCCCCCAGTTCGGTTCTCTCTCTGTCTCTGTATCTCTCTCTCCCTGTCAAAAATAAAATAAATAACTATTAAAAAAAAAAAGAGTTTCAGTGAAGATTTTCCTGTTTTCTCTGTTGATGTTTCCTTGGTCTATTATGCTTCTCACAGTCAGATGAAAGTTTTGACACAATATTCAACGAATTTTTGCAATGTTTTTGTCAGTTCTGCTGGTTATTGGCCACCCTGACCCCTCTTCATCAGTGATGCTTTCTCTCCCCTCAGAAAAACATTTAATCCATTTGTACACTGCTGTTTTCTTCATGGCATTATCCCCATCAACTTGGACTAACATGTCTCTGATTTTACCTACTCTTGCCAAGTTTAATAAGAAACTTAATGTTTGTTGCTCCATTTCAGGCTCCAACTTTCTCATGGCAACACACACACAAAAACATGTGATAACAATAAGAAACGCCACTCAGCAAGACACCACCACACATCAACACAAACACAGCTGTGAGACACTGATATACCAAGGTTATGAAACCTTACCGTGATTTTTATACAGTCCTGCGTACATAAGTGCATGGTAGCAAGTTTGCAAACTTAATTGTCAGATCTTGTATAGCAGAAAACAGGATAGAACCTTTTTAGTCTGGAAAGCCCCTAAATTACAGGGCTGTCCTTATTAATCTCTAATTTTTGGCATAATAGATGCTCAGCAAAACTTTCCTAAATAAATGATTACTATGGATTACATGGAATTCTGGGTGAGAAGTACTTAATGTGATAGATAGTAGAAAGCAGTTGGGTTTTTTGTTTATTTTTTTTAAGATTAATTTTTATTGGGTGAAGCTAGGATGACTCAGCTGGTTAAGTGCTCGCTTTACAGCCTCAGAGACCAAGGATCGAATCCCACCTCTGGCCCAGGCAGACCCATATGCTGAACTGGGGTGTGCCCCCAGTTCAGTTCTTGCCGGGGCCTATGTGGGAGGCTCCCGGCCCAATTCCTGCCCTGTGCAGCCCCGCGCCCACCTGTGGAGTGAAACTATATGGAAAACTAATGCTGTCAACTATGGAGACTGCTCTGGGCCCTCCCCCTTCTCTCTTGTCTGTCTCTGTCTGTCTCTCTCTTTGTCAAAAACAATAAAAATAAATATTTAAAAAAAAAAATTTATTTTTATTGTTTTTGACAGAAGGGAGAGGGCCCAGAGCAGTCTCCATAGTTGTACATCATTAGTTTTCAGGTACAGTTTTACTCCACAGGTGGGCGTGGTTCTGCACAGGGCAGGAACCAGGCTGGGGGCCTCCTGCAAGCTTACCCCTTCATGTACCGAACTGGGGGCATGCCCCAGTTCAGCATATGGGTCCATGTGGGCTGGGGCCAGGATAAAGGTCCTTGGACCCTGGGGCTGCAAGAAAAGCACTCAGCCTGCTGAGCCATCCAGGCACCCCCCAAAAGCAATTGGGTTTTGTTGGGTTTTGTTTTTAAGCTAAATGATTTCAAGAGTGCTTTTGGATAGAATGGGATGGTTTGCAGGGGAATATGATAGGGGGTGGGCCTGCACATGAGAAATTGCAAAGCTGCTGGTTGCCTCCCAGCCTGATGGTGGGAGGGGGGCGGAGTTAGACATAATTCTCTGCCTTCGGGGAAACTGGGATGGACAGGAGGTAAGAGCTGAGATACATTTAGTTGGTAAACTTTTATTTACTTCCCACTTTGCTCCCTAGGACCACAAACTAAATGGTCTCAGGTGGCTCTCTGGTACGAAAGACTGTGCTAAGTATAATAAAGTGTGATTTGTGCTAGAATGTTGTGTGAGCAGAACAGGTGGGGCATAGACCCGAATGTTCACTTACTTACCAGACAGCTCTATTTACATGGCTGCAGGTTTCAAAGACAACATACCCAAACTGAATTTATAGTATCTTCATCCTGCCTTTATCCCATGGGTGTCAGGGGTGGGGAAGACCTTGTCTTTCTCACTATATCTGGAGTTAATAAATGGTAGCAATAGCCCAGCTAATTTTGCCAGCTAAAAACCTCAGAGTCATCTCTGACTACTCTGTCTTACTAACTTTCTACCTGTACCTTCACCCTCTGAATTCTACCTTCTACCTCCCACTGCTACCCTAGACCAAGCCACCATTGTCTGTCTTGTGGGACAGTGCAAATATGTACGAAATGATAGTTGAACTAGAAGAATAGTAAATAGTGTGGAGGCCACTAGGAGCTTTGTAGGGGGTATCAGGATGCTTTTAAATTTGCAGATAAGCATTCACGATGTCTGCTTAACTTTCTAGATAAAGTGGTGAAAAAAGGGAAGAAGGACAAGAAGACCAAAAAGACGGTGAGGAAATGAGGGTTGAGGGTGAGGATTGATCATATTTGCAAGCCAGAGATGGCCATGTGAGGGAGACAGGGGGTCTGAGGAGGGGAAAGTCTTGTCAAGAGAGGAAGTGAGGTGGACGGGGGAAGGGCAATGGGCCTGTGTGTGGCAGAGGGGCTTGGTTTTGGTCTCTGACCCCTGTTGACCTATATCTTAACTGTCTTGATAGTTCTTTGAAGAGCTAGCAGTAGAAGATAAACAGGCTGGAGAAGAAGAGAAAGTGCTCAAGGAGAAGGACCAGCAGGTATGTGTGTCAGGGGTCCTGGGGGGGGATCTGGGGTCCACAGCCCCTCCTGAGGCAGAAGTGCCACGGGCCTGGGCCTCACCCTCATTTTCTCATTGTCTTTGCTTTCAGCAGCAAAAAAAGAAACGAGACCCTCGAAAAGGCCGGCGGAAGAAGGATGTAGATGATGATGATGGAGATGAGAAAGAGCTCATGGAGCGTCTTAAGAAGCTCTCAGTGCCAGCCAGTGATGAGGAGGATGAGGGTAAAAGACACAAGGGGAATGGGTATCAGAATCCTTGAGCCTGAAGAGGAAAGTCCTCTTTCCTTGATCCTTGAGTTGGTTTAGATCGAGGAACCACACCCCTCACAATCCTCTTTCCTGCTTCATCTTTTCTCCTTGTCATTTCAGTGCCTGCCCCAAATCCCCGAGGAGGGAAGAAAACCAAGGTAAGCCGTCCTGTGTGGTAAACAGACCTCCAGGGTGTGACTTTGACCATCTAACTCACTTCTCTGGCCTTTTCATTTTCCAGGGTGGTAATGTTTTTGCAGCCCTGATTCAGGATCAGAGTGAAGATGAGGAGGAGGAAGAAAAACATTCTCCTAAGCCTGCCAAGCTAGAGAAGAATCAGATCAATAAGGTAAAGTGGGGGCACTTCTGGCCACTCCCACCCCCAAAGACCTTCCACCTATGGGGTGCTAATTTCCTTGCTTGCTTTCATTCTTTGAAGCCAGCTCTTGTAGGTATTTCTTGCTTATACTGTCAAAGTCAGCTTTTTAAAATACTCCTGTCATTACTTGGAAGTCTTCAGTGATTCTGTTGCTTTCAAACTTCAGAATCTAAAACGAAGGCCTTCAGGTCTTTGCACTTCCACTTGGACCCCTGTGATTGTTACTTGGGACCATTCCGTGTGTGCCTTTCAGATCAGCCTGATCACACCTGGGCATCCAGTGCACTGTGTCTGTGGTGAATCCCTTTTTAAAACTTTATGCTGTATCCTCTGTCTTCCCTAGCATTCCTTCTCCAACTTCATGTCTATTACCTCTTCTCAAGATTTACCCTCTGGAGGAAGCCCTCCAATGCATTGCTTCTCACAATTTTTTCTTTCTCCAGGCTGCATCTGAAGACCAACAGCTGGGACTCAAAGGCAGAAAGGGGAAGGAAGAGAAGTCAAAGGGAAAGACCGAGGTGAGGGAGTCATTGGCAAGAGGAGGAGCTGGGCCTCAGGAATTTGAGAATTTCTTCAGATCTGCTGTCTTCCCCTGTTAGCCTCAGAATAAATTTGCTGCTCTGGACAATGAGGAGGAAGAGGAGGAAGGAGAAATAATGAAAGAAAAGGAGCCGCCCAAGCAAGGGAAGAAGAAGGCTGAGCAGGTGTGTATGTGGTATTGAGAAAGAGGGCCGGGGTCTGGGCGTGCTGTTCTGTCCAGAGCAGGACTTGGCAGACTTCTGTAAAGGAGTCAGCATGTCGTATATAAATATTCTCTGCAGGCTGCACACCATCTCTGACGCATAGTCTTCCTCTTTTCTTTTTTTTAAAGATTTATTTTATTGATTTTTGACAAGAGAGAAACAGAGAGAGGCAGAGAGTAGGGGAAGGGCCCAGAGCAGTCTCAATAGTTGACATTAGTGTTCCATATAGTTTCACTCCACAGGTGGGCACAGGGCTGTGCAGGGCAGGAACTGGGCCGGGAGCCTCCCACATAGGTCCCGGCAAGAACTGAACTGGGGGCACACCCCAGTCCAGCAGGTGGGTCCGCATGGGCCGGGGCCGGGATTCGATCCTCCGTCCCCGGGGCTTCAAAGTGAGCGCTTAACCCGCTGAGCCATCCCGGCTTTCCCTTTTTTTTTAACAACTCTTTGACCATGTAAAAACTATTCTTAGCTCACAGGCCATATAAAAACAGACATCAGGTCATGTTTGGCCTATGGGCCACAGTTTGCAACCCGTGATCCAGAGTGCGAAGGACCTGGCATTGGCCGCAGGCGGTCTAGGTTCTGGCTTTGCCACTTACTGGTTGTATGGCATTGAATACGTGTTTGTACCTCCTTGGTTCTCACTTATCTCGTCTATATGACATGAGAGACTCTAGTAACCTCTGAAGTCCCTGTACTTCTAGTACTTGGTCATCCTGATATTCTGCTGCATTTCACAGTGGCTATATATGTGGGCTTCCAGACTTTTTCTTTGCACGTTACTGTAAGCTTTAGAAACAGTGCATACATGAGGAAAATAACCCATTACATTTAGTCTGTTCTCAGTTATGCTGCATTGGTAGTTCTGTTTACAGGTACATATACTTAAGTTATACTTCATACATACATTACTCCTGCCATCTGTCCTGTACCATCATTCCTGGTGGCAGAAATGAATAAAGGACAGCAAGGAGCCCTGGGGTAGCTATGAGAATGAGAGGCTTCACCAAGATGTATCTCAGGACTGCAGGTGGAAAAGGAAAGAGCTAACTGTGGGACTAGGGGTAGCTGACATGAACTTGGGAGTTCTAAAAGGGTCCTCCATTTTTTACCATGCCGTAGCTCTCACGGGGTTCAGAGGAAGAAGGAGAAGAGGAAGAAGAAGAGGGGGCGTCAAAGACCAGTGACCCATATGCTCACCTTACCAAAAAGGAGAAGAAGAAGCTGAAGAAACAGGTGAGACCTTGGCTTTGTAGTGGTCAAAAGTAGGAGAATTTGATTTTTTTTAATGCTTCAACCACGGGATATGTGAACTGGGGGACAAGGAGAACTCTGAGTGCTACTTCACGTAAAGCAGTCACAGTGAGGAAGAATGATGTTCTGTGAAGCTTGTTTCTGGGTCGGGTGACAGGAAACTGGCAGACGAGTCCGTCCATCCTTCCTTCTCAGATGGAGTACGAGCGCCAGGTAGCTTCATTGAAAGCAGCCAGTGCTGCTGAGAATGACTTCTCCGTGTCACAAGCAGAGTTGTCCTCCCGCCAAGCCATGTTAGAAAATGCATCTGACATCAAGGTGAGGCCTGAGGGGGCTGCTCACCCCCCACCCCCACCCCCAGCTACCCCATGGAAGAGCCCATGCTCACCTTTCCCTGAGTGGCCATGGAAACCAAGGAAGGGGCTTGTCCACTGGCAAGAAAGCTGGGAGGTGGTGCCTACACCTTTAGTTCTCCCAACTTGAGCAAGAAGATAGAAAAACCAGAAGTAGCAGGGCCCATCCTTAGAAAGCAGTAGGGTGGGCCAGGCTGCACTGACTGAGGATTTGGGAGACCCTGTCAGAGGCAGTGGACAGGGAAGGGGACTGACATGGTAAACGAAGGGGTTATGCTGGAGGTCTTATTTGTCAGAGGCTTCCTGGTAGGGAGAAAGGGTGAATTCTCACATTCCCATTTCTTCCCTTTGCCACTGCTTCCCTGATGGCTACAGCTAGAGAAGTTCAGCATCTCGGCCCATGGCAAGGAGCTATTTGTCAACGCAGACCTGTACATCGTGGCCGGCCGCCGCTATGGTTTGGTGGGACCCAATGGGTAAGGAGGGGAGTTGGGGGTATAAGAGGGGAGAGGCTGAAAGGGAAGGAAGAGATTTCCCAGCGGGGACCTGGCCCTAACCATTCTTGTTCCCCAGCAAGGGCAAGACCACGCTCCTGAAACACATTGCCAACCGAGCCCTGAGCATCCCTCCCAACATCGATGTGCTGCTGTGTGAGCAGGGTGAGGCCAGTGTGGGGAAAGACTGGCTGGGCAGCAGGGGAGCCAGCCAGGAAGGGGAGAGACTGCTTGCACAGTGGGAAAGGAGGAGATGAAATGAGGGAGTGCAGGAGCAGAAGGGAGGAGGGGAGAGGAGCCTTCACCCTTGAGTAACCTGACTTCTCCCCCTGCCTCCAGAGGTGGTAGCAGACGAAACGCCAGCAGTGCAGGCTGTTCTTCGAGCCGACACCAAGCGTGTAAAGCTGCTGGAAGAGGAGCGACAGCTTCAGGGACAACTGGAACAGGGGGATGACACAGCTGCTGAGAGGCTGGAGAAGGTAGAGGAGATGGCCCAGGGAACACGGGCTTAGACTCAGAGGTTCCTGTGACCTTCAGACATGTGTCGTCATCTCCCTCCTCCCAGGTGTATGAGGAATTGCGGGCGACCGGGGCAGCATCTGCAGAGGCCAAAGCCCGGCGCATCTTGGCAGGTCTGGGCTTCGACCCTGAAATGCAGAACCGTCCCACACAGAAGTTCTCAGGGGGCTGGCGCATGCGTGTGTCCCTGGCCAGGTGGGCTGCCCACTGACCACCCTCCAGCCTCAAACCCCCAGGTCTCCTCTTCCCCTTCTTTCAAGGCCAGCAGGAGGTTTCGAGGCTGACTTCTCGCCCTTGTCAGACTTCACGTTGTCGTTTCTCTCCCTACCTGTGTGTGTTCTCCTTGATACATCTGCCCAGGCACTGTTCTGAGGAGATCGGGAAAGCGTGTTCGTGGTCTCAGGCTGTACCTAGGAGGCTTCTCAGGGGTTCTCTGAGCAGTGCTCTTCCTTCCTCTGACCCTGCACTTCGCTGTCCAACCCTCTAGGGCACTGTTCATGGAGCCCACCCTGCTTATGTTGGATGAGCCCACTAACCACCTGGACCTCAACGCTGTCATCTGGCTCAATAAGTGAGTTGCTAGATAGCAGTTTCCTCTCACTGTTCTTCACTTTGCCCCTGGAGAGGTCAGTGCAGCTGCCCCTCTTTCTCACCCTGGCCCCATAGTCTGTCTACTTCCCCTGACAACCCTAACTCAACTATTGTGACATTTTCACATTCTTCTCTAAAACACAGCTATCTCCAGGGCTGGCGGAAGACGTTGCTCATTGTCTCCCATGACCAGGGCTTCCTCGATGACGTCTGCACTGATATTATCCATCTCGATGCCCAGCGTCTTCATTACTATAGGGGCAATTACAGTAAGTAGGATCATTTGTGGGTGGAAGAAAGAGAGGGGCCCCAATGAGAGAGGCCTGGGAGGAGGGTCGTGGGGAGTGGTGATAGGTTAGATCTTCTCAGAATCTAGACAGTGATGCCCGTCCCCATGCTCCCCAGTCCTGATTGTCTCTCTGCTGGGGATAAGGGTTCCCATTGATGCTTATTCTCCTTCTGCCCAGTGACCTTCAAGAAAATGTACCAGCAGAAGCAGAAAGAGCTGCTGAAGCAGTATGAGAAGCAGGAAAAAAAGCTAAAGGAGCTGAAAGCCGGGGGCAAGTCCACCAAGCAGGCGGTGAGCACAGGGTCTTCCTGGGGTGGAGGGTCTTCTCAGGTAAGGGGCTGACTATGGGACACCAACCTATACCTCAAGAACTGCTATGAAGGTCTGGTTTTGCTCTCCAGGAAAAGCAAACAAAGGAAGCTCTGACTCGGAAGCAGCAGAAATGCCGCCGGAAAAACCAGGAGGAGGATTCACAGGAGGCCCCTGAGCTCCTGAAGCGTCCCAAGGAGTACACCGTGCGCTTCACATTTCCCAACCCCCCGCCGCTCAGCCCCCCTGTGCTGGGCCTGCATGGTGAGCACGGCGTAGACACCCCAGCTCTCCACCCAGCATGGGCATGGGCACCCCAGTTCTCCACTGAGCATGGAGCTCCTCCCTCGTTCTCCAAGGCCAGAGATACTGAAGGAGGCAGGGTGGGCCTTCAGGATAATTGACAAGAAATTGCTGCTGCTTTGGCTCTCAGGTGTGACGTTTGGCTATGAAGGGCAGAAACTACTCTTTAAGAATCTGGATTTTGGCATCGACATGGACTCAAGAAGTGAGTTGGTATCAGTGGCTCAGGGATGTGGGGCAGTAGTCACAGGGAGAGTTTCTGGGGACCTCTTTGACCACCTGTCTTGCTTCTTGCAGTCTGCATTGTGGGCCCAAATGGTGTGGGCAAAAGCACCCTGCTCCTGCTGCTGACCGGCAAGCTGACACCGGTGAGGCCTGGAACTGGGAGGTTGGATGTGACAGGAGTGAGAACAGGGAAGTGAAGTATGGCTGGCCACCAGAGGCGAGACTCAGGGCACCCTCCTCTACAGGGGAGAATTCAGTACAGAACTTACCTCAGACAACTTGTTTCCCTAAGGCTTATGGAGAACACCTTAGGTCAGTTCAGGGAGGAAAGCCTAGAGAATGGGGCTCAGACTGGTGGTATCCCCGTCTGTGTTTTGGTTATACAAGAAGTAGATGTTCATTACACAGTGACTTGAAATTGGATAAACCAAATAAAAATCTAGAGATAACCAGTATTGATTCTTCATAATACACATTAAGCATTTTCCATGTCAGTAATTTTTGTATACATTTATTTACATTTAGATTATTTGATTTTTTCATAAAAAACAATGCTATGGTAATATTCTTATTGTACATCTTTATGAATTTAGGGTTTTAGGATAAATTCCCTAGAATTGCTTTTGGGCCTTTGGCAGTATATTGCCATACAGTGCTTCAGATAAGTTGTAGCCATCTGTACTCCTCCAGGAAAGTGTGGAGAGGGCCCTTTTCCTCATACCCACAGAGAGATCTTGAAAGATGTTCTTAGATCCTCCCATAAACTGTGCCTAACTCCCATCTGAAATAGGACCCCAAAAATGTGCTGTTCATGAGTCTCACTGGATGGGAAGGGGTGTTCTTTGGTTGTGGTCATCCCCTCCTGGTTCTGAATCTATGCTTTTTGTCTCCCCACCCTCTCTATTCTTCTTTCAACTCCCTTTTACCCCATACTCTTGATTTTTTGGCTTTGCCTTTGTCACATTGGGAAGAACATCATGTTCCCTTTCTCACACTGATCTGTTCCCAGCCCTGTTCTGGCATTTGTGTCCACTTCAGAAAAGTGGAGCGTGATGGAAAGTGAGCTGATTCTGGGTGGTGAGCACATGATGCAATGTGTAGACAATGTAATGTTGAATTGTACACCTGGAAACAATGTAATTGATATCAATTAACATCACCCCAATAAATTTTGCAAAAAAAAAAGTGGAGCTATGGGACCGCAGCATCACTTGCCTTCAGCTTATCTCACAATGTGCTCTCTCCTTGCAGACTCATGGGGAAATGAGAAAAAACCACCGGCTGGTAAGTTGGCTCTGGGAATCAGGGATCAAGAGTCCAATAGAAGGGAAGCCCAGATGGCTCAGCGGGTTAAATGCTCGTTTGCAGCCCTGGGGACTGAGGATCGAATCCCGGCCCTTGCCCTTGCAGCCCCATATGCTGAACTGGGTTGTGCTTCCCATGCAGGGGGTCCCCGGTTTGGCCCCTGACTTGAGGGGGTGTGCATCCCATGTGGGAGTCCCCCAACCCAATTCCCGTCCTTTGAGGCCCCTGCCCACCTGTGTGGAACGAAACCATGTTGAAAACTGATGATGTACACCTATGGAGACTGCTCTAGACCCTTCCCCTTCTCTCTGTCTCTCTATGTCAAAAACAATAAAATACACCTTAAAAACAAAGTCTGATAGAAGAAGTGAGACTTCCTGATCACTTTTCTCTCCTTTGGGGCAGAAAATTGGCTTCTTCAATCAGCAGTACGCAGAGCAGCTGCGCATGGAGGAGACGGCCACCGAGTACCTGCAGCAAGGTTTCAACCTGCCCTACCAGGATGCCCGGAAGTGCCTAGGCCGCTTCGGCCTAGAGAGTCATGCCCACACCATCCAGATCTGCAAACTGTCTGGTATGCTGGGGAGCTGGGCAGGTGACCTCCTCCTCGGTGTTCCTAGCTACAGACCACCTAGAGGCAAAGAGGAGAAGGAAGCGGGGCTTGGGGGCCTGCTGCTCACGAGCACATGTTCAGGCGTTATCTGCAGACATGTGAGGTGGTCACATGTGTGACAGACCTCCTCTGTTGCAGGTGGGCAGAAAGCCCGAGTTGTATTTGCAGAGCTGGCCTGTCGGGAGCCCGATGTCCTCATCTTGGTGAGTGAGCTGGGCTGTGTTGTGGGAGGCGTCAGCTCCCTGTGGGAGTGCCAGCTCCTAGCGGTGGGGGGCGGGGGAGGCACGGTACTCAGTCGTGGAGCACTCTCTCCCACACAGGATGAACCCACCAATAATTTGGACATCGAGTCGATTGACGCTCTGGGGGAAGCCATCAACGAGTACAAGGGCGGTGAGTCAGCTCAGAATGTGCCTCCTTCACTTGGGGCCAGGCCTCTGTGTCCTTCCGAGAGTCCTCACTCTGTTCATATTCTGATTTCCTACTCCTCTGTCCCCACCCCTCTTCTCACCATCTTTCTTCCCAGCTGTGATTGTTGTCAGCCATGATGCCCGACTCATCACAGAAACTAACTGTCAGCTGTGGGTGGTGGAGGAGCAGAGTATCAGCCAGATCGACGGTGACTTTGAGGATTACAAGCGGGAGGTGTTGGAGGCCCTGGGCGAAGTCATGGTCAACCGCCCCCGAGAGTGACCTTTCCTTCCTGGAAGTCTCCGGAAGATAGCTTGCGTGGCCTAGCTGTCCCCCGTCGTCCTCGTCTCCACCCAGGAGCCTGACCTGGTCTGCAGCTGATCCAGCACAGGGAGGCAGCGTGGTCTTGATGGGACTGTAAGGGCATCCCTCTAATCTGTGAAATACTCGTCTGTTCACTTCTCCCTACGTGACTGAGCTGCCCTGGTTTATGACATCTATCTGCAAACAGGACCTTCATTACGGTGGGGTTCCCTCCAGCAGACCTGTGTGGCCAGTTGTCCTGAGACAGTGGATCATCCACAGCCTGCCTCTGGGCCCTTCTCTGAGTGCTGCTGCTCCTTTTTGGGTGACTTCATTCTGACTTCATGATGTGAACTGCTGGTGCAACCCAGAGCTGGAGGATGGGTCTCAGCAGTCTTGCCACCTGTACTTGGCCCCTGCTGACTCTGGTCTGGTTGGGGACGTGGGGGCAGAAAAGGAATGCTGCTGAACTGGAATCTCCCTTTGCCAGGGCAAGAAATAAAGGGAGTTGTTGCCACCTTGTCACTGTTTGGAGATTTATGGGAGCTAGGACTGTTCTCAGTCTTGATTTGTTCAGATCTGTAGCAACACTTCATACACTCTCTTCCCTCTAATATATATGGATCTGACTTTGGTCTTCCTGTGCTTTAGCTGGTGTTTGCTGTTTGAGCAGCTTCCCCTCCCCCAACCCTCAGGCAAGGACAAGGGAAGGTGATTCATCCCTTCCATCCAGGACACGTGGGACTCTCCCTGTCCAGGCTCTGCCTGGTGATCCCCTCAAAAATTACAAAGTTAACTGATGTGTACAGTGCTGTTGGGTATGCAAGAGAAAGACAAGGTCTACATTCATGAATAGTTAGAGAAGCCTTAGAAGACATGAGCATGCAGTGCAATATGGTTAATTGCAATGTGTGATCCTCTGGGATTCTAAGTTACCTCGTTCTCATAGAAGGGAAAGATTATCTGGAACTTTATTGGCAGGATCATTTGAGGGTAGATCTAGAAAAAAGAAGGATTTGATAATGAAGGGACAGAGAGCCATTTTGGAACATAGCAGAAGAGCAGATCTAAGGCTCAGAGCAGGCCTGGGCAGACTTGTTCAGGGCAAGGACTGCTACAAGGGTCACAGTCCACCAGCTATTTAATACTCAGGCAGGCACCCCAAAATTTCTTGACAGTCCACTGATGGACAGCAATCAACATCTTGCCCAGCCCTGGCTTAGAAGGAATTAGAAACTGGGAGTTAATGAGAGAGCATGGCTGGTGTGGACACTTACTGGAGAGTTAAATTGCAAAGGTAGACTTTGGAAAGTAAAATATAAGAGGCAAGTGGTTGGTGAATTTAGGTACAGATGGGCAAGGTATCCAAATTAGAGATAAAGCGCCCCCTCTGAACATAATTTGAGGGGAGGAAATCGGCCAAGCACCATATTATTTGTAATTTCCACAATTCCATGCAGTATCAGAATAGTGGCAGACAGGCTTCAAGTTCACTTATTAATGCTGTGACCTTGCACAAGCTACTTAGTTAGCCTCTTGGTACCTGTTTCCTAATTGTAAAATGAAGGTGATAAAAAGTAGCTACCTCACAAGTTTATTTAGGAGTTCAATAATCATTTGTAAAGTGCTTTCAATTTTATTTTATTTTTTTGCATGTATTTCATGTTACACTCTACACTTAAAATTTTCAGATACATAAAATATATAGGGATGTTATTTATAAAATGAATCCAGAATTTTGCATTCAACTTTTTTTTTTTTTTTTTTTTATCTTTTTCACATTTACAGAGAGAAATTATCTTTTTGTCTTCAGTGCATATTTATTTCTATTTTACTTTTTGACAGATAGAGAGAGAGACAGAGACAGCTAGAGAACCGAACTGTGGGAACTCCCCAGTTCAGCACGTGGGTCCTGCCTGGGCCGGAGCCGGGATTCGATCCTCGGTCCTCATGGCCTCAAAGCGAGCGCTCAACCCGCTGAGCCGTCCCGGCTTTCCCCAACATTCAACTTTTTGATCACTTAATTTCACTGCCTGCACTTTAGATGCTCCAAAATAACTTCTGTCCATGAGCACAGGTTTTTTCTTCCAATCAGTACACATTGTAATAATGCGCCTAAATGTGGGCAAAAGGATGCCGCTCCAAAAAACAGCAACATGGGAATGGAACATGGGAAAAAAGTAACGCATTTACATGGTACAGTAAGTATATGGGTAACCTGAAAAATGGAATTTCAATAATTGTATTCATAAACTAGCTTTTAGTACCTACAAATACTGCACTAATATATAATGAGCAGCATAGAAATTTTTTCATACAGTGATTCTTCTGCCCACTTTCCTAATTAAATTGACTCAAGTCAAGGACACTGACCTGCCCACTGTCACCCAGTCTGTAAGGGACTGTTCCTAGGATGATGGCCCTTGTTTATCTCCAGTGTCCTGGGCATTCTCCCTAATCTGTAGGACAGGGACAGATGACCAAAGAGCAAGCCCTAGAGGGCTGTGAGAACCAGAATGCGACTGTTTGGAATGCAAAATAGTGTTTTAGGGGAGACTAAGAACCCTGTGGCCACACACAACTAAAAACATGGAATGGCCCTATGGGCAGCACTGAATATGACAACGGAGACACCTAAACTGGCTGTTCTAGGGCAGCTGTTCTGTGTCCCAGCACTTCACGGCAGGAAGGGAGCGGTGCCTTGGCAGTCTGTCCAAGGGTCCTGATGCTTGAGAGCAGGGGCAGGGCTCACCTTTCATAGACTAATGCAGAGAAACTTCTTTTTTTTTTATCTTTTCACATTTATAGAGAGAAATTATCTTTTTGTCTTCAGTGCATAGTTATTTCTATTTTACTTTTTGACAGATAGAGACAGAGACAGAGACAGAGACAGCTAGAGAACCAAACTGTGGGAACTCCCCAGTTCAGCACGTGGGTCCTGCCTGGGCCGGAGCCGGGATTCGATCCTCGGTCCTCATGGCCTCAAAGCGAGCGCTCAACCCGCTGAGCCGTCCCGGCTTTCCCGAGAAACTTCTTGAAGGAAGTAACATTAAAGTAAAGTGAAGGTGGGAAAGAACCAACTTGATGAACAGGAAAGGAGCCTTCAGGGAAGGCACCAGAATATGCAGAGGTTCAGAAACTGGGAAGAGCTTGACGTGGACAAGGAGCATGGCTGGAGCTTAGAGCCCGTGCAGGGCCAGGACTTTATAAGCCTTGGAGCAACAGGAGGTCATCGGTAGTGGTTACACAGGAGAGTAAATTGATCCAGTTTTCATGTTCACAAAACTGCCCTGGCTGCTGGGTGGAGAACGGTGGGTGTGGTGAGGCACATGAGGGAAGGTGATGCCAGAGAGTTAGATACTCCTTGGAAAGGAGATGCCGTTCTTCCTCTAAAGAGGGAAGGAAAATATGGAGATTTGGATGTTTTTAGGTGAAGAGAATGGGAAATGGGCTCATTTTCTGAGGAGTATTGGTGCCAGAGAATCAAGAAGAGTTAGGAAGTGTGCCAAGCAGTAAATGTTGTCAGTACTAGTAACATGAGCCAAGATGGTAGGATTTCTGATTTTTCAGCATTAGGTTTATTCCCAGGAGCAGGAATGGGAGAAATAGAATAATGATAAAACAAAATTGGAGACTGAATTGATGCACTTGGAGAGGGGTTGACAGAACGTGTGAAATTGAAATGGTACTTTATGTGTGTGGGGTGATGGTTGTGGGGGTAGAAATGCAAGCAGAAACAGATTCACTGAAATGGGGGAGAAGTCCCACCCAGCTTCATGAAGCAGCAGAAATGGATCGGTGGGTATAGTTTAATATGTTCAGATTTTTCTCCCTGCTCCCCCAAAGAAAAAAATGTTAAGTAACAGGTTACTTTGGATTTCCATGGAGAATTTGAAAGAAAAATGGCTGAACTCATTTTAAAATTAAAATAGAAACTTAAGCTCTTTAAAGTTCTTGCAGCTTGTTGCAGGAACTAGAGGGAAGAAGGTAAAAAGCAGGCAGCAGATGGAACCAGTGAGCTGTGTACTTCACTGGTGTTTCACCTCTGACCTTGGCATTTAGATGACATACCTCCTCTCACGGAGCTGCAGCTGGTGGACTGACTGAAACTGTCTCCCAAGATGGCAAAGGGAGGATAAAATCAGCCCTGTTGGCCTTACTGAAAGTAAACGGGTTAAAAACTCTTGCTTTGCAGCCCTAGGGTTTGGGGTTCGAATCCCAGTCCCCCCCACCCCCGCCCCCGCTCCCGTGCGGCCCCACATGCTGAACTGGGGTGTGGTCCCCTGTTCCGTGAGGAGCTTCCCACGTGGGAGGCCCCTTGTTCAGCCCCCAGCTCGTGGGGGTGTGCCTCCCACAGGGGAGGCCACCAGCCAGTTCCTGCTCTGCACAGCCCCCGCCCACCTGTGCAGAATGAAACTACATTGAAAACTGATGACGTGCAACTATGGAGACTGCTTTGGGCCCTCCCCCTTCTGTCTGTCTATCAAAAACAATAAATCTTAAAAAAAAAAAAAAAGTAAACGAGGCCAGTGGTATTTAGAAAGTTGTTGCCCTCTTGTGGCCAATTCTGGAAATCACAGCCAAGAAACTGTCCTTGGGTAGTGACTTGTTTTCCAGACCAGCCCGGGAGGACCAGGGAACTTGTCAGAAACACACAATCTCAGGACCCATCAGGACATACTGGAAAATTTGCTGGACCCGCCTCCCAATCTGCCCTTTAAGAAGCCCTTCAGGTGATTCTGAACTCTGACAGGTCCAAGCCATTTTCAACCCACACCCCAATATCCCCATCCCTCCAAATGTCTCCTAATTTCTAGTTTCAAGAAAGCATAACTTCCTATTTAAACTTAACCTTGTCCCTTTAAGTTCTATTCTGCCTTCCCAGGAATCTCACTCCATCAAACAATCCCCCCCCCACCCCAATTTAACATCTGTCGGTAAGAACTAGAATAACTGGGGTCCTACCTCTCCTAGCAGCGAATCTATTTTCTCTAGCTACAGAGCCACATTTTTGGGTGGCACCCCACACTGAGCCTTTTCTTGCCTTCTCCACTGGATCTACCCTCCTAGGAGGCGGCACCTACGTTCCCTTTCTCCAGAAACCGCTCTTGCATTTTCTCTAGCACCGCCCTCCCTGCCTCTCTACTCAGACCCGCCCCTCAGCAGCTCCAAGCCGGCGGGTCCTAGTGCCCACTTTACTACAGCCCCAGCGCACAGAGCCCTGTCCCTATTGTTTACTGAAACACCTTTAGTGCTTTGTACTGGACATTCCACTTCAGTCTGACTTGATACCAGCACTGACTTGGGCAAAACAAGTTAACTCTACTCAAAGGACTGAAAAACATTCCACAAAGGTTTGTATTAATATACCTATAACAGCTGATTATGGCTGGGTTGTTTAACGAATCCAAACACACCAAGGGTTAAATAAGCTGCTTCTCTTTCCACTGTTTATTATTAATGTACAAAATATACAAAAACAAAAGAAAAAATACTCATCCTCAAATCCATTGTGGCTCTAACCCAAGACCCTGCACAAAACCCAACCAATCCACTGTTTTCACAGAAAACAACTGATGCCCAGACAGAGGAAGGACAGGGCTGGGAAAGGACAGTCACCTGGTTAAATCCACCCAGGAAGGTACCTGTTACGGATTCAGACATGACTGACAGCAAGGGAGCAGGGGACCTCACACGATGAGGCCCCATGGGGCGGGGAGGGCAGTGAGTGTAGTGTGACTGTGAGGCCCAGGCCCAGCACACCCGGCTTCAGTTGAAAAGCTGGTCTCACTGAAGTGTTAGTTTCCAGCACAGGGCTGGACCAACACTGCTGGCCTCACCTATGCCAGCTAAACCTGCAGCGGATGCACATGCGCGTTTGCCATCACTGAACCCAGCAGACAGACCCACAACGAAGGCCCAGGTGCTCTTGGAAGGACAGTCTTCTTTGAGAAAGGACTCAATGTATAAAAGCCTGTTGGGGGAGGAGTGGGGACTTTTTGTGTTCCAGAACTCAGATTCAGCCTGCCTGAGCCCTTGCAGTGCAGAGGGATACACAACACCCCCTTTACCATGTCCCCACCCCATGAGGAATAATGAATAAACTTGGCTCGGAGGATTTCATATGTGAGCTGATGCCATGTCAGTTCTGTGTATGTGGAGGACCCACACGACAGGAGGGTAGGGGTGCTCTCCAGGGTAACCAGATGTGGGTTCTCAGGCATTAAGGGTAATACTGGAAGGGGTGTTAGGATTACAGGGCAAATCTCCTTAAAAAGTGAAGCCAACTGGGTCTCCTCTTCAGCAGTCCAGGGGACAGAATGTGTCCAGTCTCTCTCCTCCCCAGACCAGAGGAAAATATGTACATCAGTGTGCACCAGTGATTAGGAAGCCTCCAGGAACCCAGGTGAGTGGGAACAGGACCAGTTCCTCCTCAACTGGGGAGAATGGGCCTCACAGAAGCCATAACAGGGTAGAAGGAACAAGGCTGCGGTCCACAGGGGAATGGGGGGGGGGAGGTGGTCCCTAGGGCAGCGGGGGCCCATTGACACCCGGGTGGTAGAAGGCACAGTTGTTCTCATAGCGGCAGTTGCCCTTCATCATGAAATGTCGGCAAACAGGGCGCTTTGACATGTCTGTGGAACAGAATGGTGGAATGGTTAGATACGAAATGGCTAAGAGGTCAATGCCAACCACACCCTCTTTCCGAGACATAGTCTTAGGGATTTCGGGGAAGAGCGAAGGGTAGGAACAGACATGCATGATAGGAGGAGGTGACCTCAGGTTCTGCTTGGCATAACTGGGGGAAGGGACACGCCCCAGAAACTTGTATGGGACAACAAAAACCACACAGGAGTGGACACTGGATACATGGTGATGGAAGGGGAGCTGATTCTGGGTGGTGGGCACACAATGCGATGCATGGGTGATGTGATGTGGACTTGTACATCCAGAAACTGTCTAACTGTTACCAATCAATGTCACCCCAATAAATTTAACAATTAAAAAAAAAAAGAAACCACACAGGGGCAGGAATCCTCCTCACCTCCTCCATGGCTGTGGCCTCCGTCGTGCCCTCGGTGGCCCCCTCCTCCATGGCCAGGGCCATCATGGCCACGGTGCTCATGAGGAGGTGGTGGTCCTCGATGGTCATGGCCTCGGTGACCAGGGACATCATGAGGCCGGTGGCCATGGGGCCCCCCATGTCCAGGACCTTCATGGGGGCGATGTCCACTGCCTCCACCCATGCCACTGCTGGGGCCTTCATGAGGACGATGGCCACTGCCACCGCCCATACCACCACCAGGGCCTTCGTGGGGACGATGTCCCCCACCCATGCCACCACCAGGGCCTTCGTGGGGGCGATGTCCACTGCCGCTGCTGATGCCACCACCAGGGCCTTCATGGAGACGATGTCCACCACCTCCAACCATGCTCCCACCAGGGCCCCCTCGTCCATTTGGGGGTCCCCCTCCAGAGCGACCTCCTCTGGCCCCTCGAAATGGAGGAGGAGGTGGTGGAGGCTCATTTCCTCCCCGACCACCACGACCTCTGTGGTATGGTCCAGGACCTGGTCCTGGACCCCCCCGCATCGGGCCACCCCGCATGGGGTCACCAGGGCCATCCCAGAAGGGATCACCCCCCCGGGGAGGGGGAGGGGGACCCAGGAGACGTGGACCCACTGGCCCACCAGGGCCCCCAGGACCTCCATGGGGACCTGTGAGGAAACAAAGGGAGAAAGACATCATCAGTACCTGTTACACTCAGAGACTGCCACCTCCACTCTAAATGCCCTCCTATCTTTTGGCCAGTCCTGCGCTATTACCAGGCTAAAATTAAGTAGATGAGCCACTCCGACCTCACTCAGCACCTACCTGGCATAGGCCCCCCATGGCCAGGGGGGAAATGCTGCATGCCCTTGGGACCCCCAGGGCCTCCTGGTGGAAAACCGTTGGCTACTGGACCAGGGCCTAACAGTCCATGTGGCACTGTGAATGAAGGATGGAGTCAGAGTCAGCAAGAGGATTCTAGAAGAGTGACACGCCTTCTCACTTAGGTGTGCACAACCGATGCTCAAAGACCAACCTGGCAGAGCGATGCTCTGGGTCTAGTCTTCCCCTCCCACATCTGGCCACCGAGAGGTAATGCCCCTGCTACCCCAGCTCCACTGCAGATGCCCCGGACCCTGGGCTGGCCCTGATTACCCAGCATCTGCTTGATCTTGTCTGAATAGTCTGGTTGCTTCAGCAGTTCCTCTGAGGGATGACTATTTGGGCTACCCTGTGAGGCAAAGTCAAAGGAGAACAAGGTCAGCAGAGAGCAAGGTTAATGGAGAGCAGGGTCAGCAGAGAGCAAGGTCAGCACAAAGCGAGGTTAATGGAAGAAAGGTCAACAGAGAGCAACAGTGACCAGCAGCAGAGAAAGCGGGAGATGAGGACGACTGGGGTAAAGAGAAAGGAAGCTCCAGAGAAGGCAGGCTCATACCATGATGGAGGTGAGGATCTCCTGGACATTGATGCCACCTCCTCCAGGACCCTGGGGGCTCTTCCCAGCACCCATGCTTCCCATAAGATTGGCCAAAACAGGAGGTAACTTGGAGCCACCTGCCCCATCAGGGGAACCCCCAGCCTCTCCAGGCTCCAGGGTCTCCATATATGGGGTCTCATCCATGGAGCACTCCTGAAAGCAGAGCAGCACAAGAGGACTAAGCACAGAATGAAGAGATGTCCTGTGAAAGCTGCATGAACTGCCATCGCCATCCCATCAGCACATGACACTCACTTACCTCATCCAGGGGGATGAGCTTCGGGGGTACAGGTTCATAGGGCTCAGGGTCAGGCTCATGAGGACTGCCAGCAACGCCGCAGGTGGTAGGAAGAGTGACAGTCAAATGAGTTATCCAGGCCCTCACTTTTCATCCTAACATCCCCGAATTACCCCAGGACACGCTCCCCTCAGCAGTCCGAGTGTGTAACACCCCAGGGCATGAACCCCTCTCTGCTTACCTCTCTTTGTTCAGGAAGAGCTCCTGAAGAATCCCTTTCTCCCGCTCAGCCTGGATGTATCGCTCCTGGCTGTTGCTTCCGGGGGTGACAAGAGGTGAAGGCAGAGCCAGGGGCCGGGGGCACACCCAGGGAACCTTCTCCTCCATGTTGTCATGGCTCAGACGCCGGGCTGTCTCGAAAGCATGTCGGTCTGACAGTATCTCTCGCTTAGCTGCCTCACCAAAGTCCTTGATCTTATTCACGTTTACTATTGGCAGGAGAAAAGCAAGAGGGAAAGTTAGCACCATCATGTCCTTTTAAACACTCTCTACCCACCTATTATACAGAAAACTTGACCTCTAACCTCGTTCAGTTTCATCCAGTTCAAAATAGAAATATTCCCTCAGTTTGCCCTCCTCAGGCCATGTCACAGTTTTCCTCTTCCTGCCTTTCCGGGTCAGCTGGCTGGGGTCCCCAGGACTGTCCACTGGTTTTGCATCCAGAGCTCCAGGCTCCAAGGAGGCTGTAAGGAGCAGAGGTCAGACCCAGGTCCTTCCTTTCAGAAAATTCCCAACCTGAACTCGTTCTAGACTTACCTGTATCCATGACCTCTGGGACTTCCACAGGGGGCACTGGGGTCCCTGGACGGTCTATGTCCATGGCCTCAGGTGGTGCAGGCTCTGGGGAAGAAGGCTTGGCTGAGCTTGGTTCTGTGCTTGTTTTCCCTTCAAATGGGCTTGGCTAGTATGAAAGAAAAAGATGTCAATAAGCTGATAGAAAGGCCAAGGTAAGGTAATCAGTCCAGGGTCCCAGGCAGGACCCCGCAACAGTCCCATAAACAAAGATGTCTCTCTGACACTGTCCCACCCCCACCCCAGGCTACATCTGAGGCCAACTCTTCTGTCTTCCCCAATCACTCCTTCAATCTTGTTACTGACACCACTACTCAAGGCCCATACCTTGGCAGCTGTAGGTGACAGCACCTTCTTCTTCTTTTTAATTTTGATGCCGGGAACAGGAGCTGAATTGAGAGCATCCAGAAAGCCCAGGCCCTCCATAGCTACAAAAGAAAAAAGCATAAAATGGAACCAACTCCTTCACAATCTTATTCCTATAAAATCTGGGCAGAAAAATGGGTCAATGGTGACCCTGCCTCAACTTAGGACACAGTTAAGTGCAAGGCAACCAGGAAGCATATGCAGGGTGACTGACACAGGGATTCTGGCCATTATTCTCTTTCTAGTAAAGGCAGACAAGCTATGGCTTCAGGTATGAATTAGAGCTCAGGTAGCTGCTAGGAGTCAGCCCCAGGGAACATGACAGACTACCCTGCCAGCTAGCAGAGCCCCCAACCCGTCTCTGTAAAGTGCACTTCCCACCTCATCTCTAAAATTACTCCTAAGTAATCCTATGAAAGAAGATGCAGAGGTGAAAATATTCAGACACCAAGAAATTAAGAGGAAATGGAGGAAAACAAAGAACCCCCACACACACCCCCACCACACACCCCCACACACACTCATTCCCATGAAGAGTCTGCTCGTGATTCTAAGTGCATTCCCACACTTTAGACTCACGCTGTGGTGGGATGATCTTCACTTTGATCTCCTTGGTGGTGTTAGGCGTTGTGTTGAGGGGCTTGTATTTCTTCTCTGCATGAGGGACAGCATCTCCCAGAGCAGCCACTGAGCTGTTACAAGAGGAAATGTCAACGTTTCCCACGTACCCCTTCTTGCTGTGTTCTCAGCCCCAGCCCCTCAGAGCCCAGCACAAACCTCTGACGTTTGAGGGGGATGGGTTTAAGGTTGTACTTGTCAGACACCACTATTGCACTGGCATTCTTCTTCACAGGCACCAGAGACGGGGTCTCCAGCTCCAGCCCTGGGGAAGAGACACGGGATGGGTTGAGCTCACACAGCAGCCTCTTGACTTTTCCTTTCTCTTTACCCAGCCTGTATAACCCCCCACCAGAGCTTCACCACCCATCTTTCCTTTTACTGTTATCATAAATACAGCTATTCCACCATACGGCCCTGGGTGACACATGCCCACAGACCCTCAAAGGGACAGCCAGCAGCCTTACCAGTGGAACGGAACTTGGCGTGACTGGGTGCTGTGGTCCGAAGAGACTTGGGCTTTTCCTTCTTCTTCTCTGGGGCCTCCTCAGCCCGGGGCTCAGCCTTTACTTCAGTTAAGGGTCGCTCAGGAGGGGTGATTCGACTCTTTCCCTCTTCTTTACGTTTTTTCTTATCTTTCTCTATTGTGGAAAACCAAAGCAGAAAAAGGTTTTATTTAGATAAAGACTGCCAGTCAGAGGTGAAGTAGGATAAGGGCACTGAAGGCCATACCCCCGGACAAAGGAAAGAAATACAAGGACTTAGGAGCTTACCAACAGGCTGGGCACTACTCTGGGAGCGGATGACAGCCATCCAGTCACTGACAAGGACTGAGGCCAATTTCCGGAGTTCTGCAGGTGAGAGAGGGGAAATGCCTAAATAACTTAAAATAATGTTCTTCCAGTAACAGAAAATAGAGATGTTTGAAGATTACAGAGTATACTGTAAAAACTACATTTGTTGCTTCATATATGTTGGATGTAATTGTTACAACAGCCTGATGATTTTTAATCTCTCTTCACAGAGAATAGAGTCACAAAACTAGAACGTGGCAGATTGAACCCAGTACCTATGCTCTTCCTCTAACCACATGTTAGAAAAAGAACAGAGGGGAAGCCGGGATGGCTCAGTGTGTTGAGCGCTTGCTTTGCAGTGCCGGGAACCGGGGATCAAATCCTGGCCCCGGCCCGTGCGGAACCATATGCTGAACTGGGAGCTCGCAGTTCAGTTCTCTCTCTGTCTCTGTCCCTCTCTCTTTCTCTCTGTCAAAAAATATATATAAATAAATAAATAAAAATATAAAAAAAAAAAAGAACAGAAACTAAAATCAGGAAAATGGCAGGCAGGGTTCAATTATCCAAAGGGCCACTAGATTTTAAAAGAAACAGCATTATTCTGTGTTGTCTGTCCTACAGGTAAGGTTTTTTGTTTGTTTTTTAAGGTTTTATTTTATTGTTTGAGAGAAGGTGAGAGAGAGAGAGAGAGAGAGAGAGAAGGGGGAGAGCCTACAGCAGTCATAGTTGTACAACTCTAGTTGCAACAGTTCTATTCCACACAGGCAGATGTGGGACCACTCAGGTTGGAAACCAAACAGGGGGCTGCAAGAGGGAATCTTTACTGCCATCCTGGTGGTTGGTTACCAGTTGCGCCACAGTTCAGCATATGGGTTTGCACGGGCCAGGGCCGGGATTCAGTCCCTGGACCTCACCATTGTGAAGCAAGTGCTCAACCTGTTGAGGTATCCCGGCATCCCAGCAAACAATAAAGTAAACCTTAAAAAAAGATACTCTCAGATGTCACAGATAGTGAAGTGTTCTGTATCTAAAAGGACCTAGGCCTTTTGAGCCACCTCTTCTTGCTCAAGGCCCACTTCAATCTCTTAGAGGTGCACTTTCTCTACTTTTCCTTTCAATAAACTTCTCTTTCACCTCTGTACTTCAGTGTCTCACTCAGTTCTTTGTTTGGGACACCAAGAACTTGGACATAGCACTGAGGAGGATCCCATTCTTTGGTAATAGTAGCAATGTGTAGTATGACATTCATTCAAAAGATGGTGTTAATCAAATGAATGCTAGTGTCACCATGCGACAGGCAGGACAAAGACAATGGTGGAAGCACAGTTGTCATTCAAGGAGTGCAAGACCCTTTTGAAATATTTTAAATTTGAGAATGTTGTAAGAAGTACAATGACAATGAGGCATGAGTATGCAACAGAACCTCCAACACGCCTAACAACTGCATGCATTCGTGATAAGTTTGAGACGCATGGTAAATTGAAACAGCACGCACAGATTGCCATGGACACTTTGGTCAATGTTGTTCAAGCAGTAGTTTGACATAATCAGAATGTCTGGTTGCTGATGGCAACCACTTTGAGCACCTTATAATTGCAAAAGTCAAATGTGACCTAGATTCATCTTTTGTTATTGATATATATTGAGTATTACAACTTTAATTATTTTTACTTTCTTAAAAAAATTAAATAAAAATAAATAAAATAAAAGGACCTAAAAACTGAGACTATAATTAAAAGAATGGAAAGTCCAGGGATGTTTGTCACTTAAACAATACTGTCAGTTAAACACTTTATCTTAGAAAGTGTTCCAGTGTTTTCTCCTATAGCTACAGCAGCTTCAGATAGGCTTGCCCAGGCCTAGATGCTTCCTACACACCCAATGGCCAAAACTTCTTTCCTGATGGACCTAGCACACCATTCCCTTTAGACAGAAAGCAAACCTGAACTCTCACCAGCAGACGAAGCTCTGCTAGAACACTTGTGCTGGATACGAGTGTCTTGTGCTCCTGATTTATGCCATGGGTGTAAAAATCTTTGAGTACTCTTTAAAGAAAAGGCTGTGACTTTCTGGAGACAGGCCCAATCTTTAAGCCAGAACTGTAAGGCCTTTGCCAGGAGCTCCAAACCCTTTGTCCTAGAAAAGGAAAGAACCTGTTGCTATCAAAGCTGTGAAATACTCCAGGAGCTGACATTCTGCCAATGCCCTACAAGAAGGTGTCTATTGGTAGAATTAGGATATCTATTATTGGGAAAATAGACACTGAAGATCCCAGAATATGCTATGTTTATTTGGAAAAACAGAAGTCAATGATGATGAGACACTCTAGGATGACACTATTTCATCCAAATATTTTAAGTGTATGACTTTTCCACCAAGCCATCTTAAGAATCAGCTTCTAGTTATAATAGCTTATCTTATACTCAATTGAAGAGAAATGGGACAAATCCCATTTGGAATTGAGACTAGGAGAGAGGAGATAGTTTAGGAGAACTAAATTTTTAAAAGAAAGAGAAAAGCAAGATGAGGTCGAAAGAGGAAGGGAAGGTACTATCCACAGATGGGAAGAGAAATGAAGGTAAATAAGTGGAAGTAATGAAGGCAGCCCAGGACAGAGAGGAAGGACGGTCCTACCTTCATCCTCACTTGACTTGCTCAGCTGTTTCACCAGTTTGGCTGTGTTGTTCTATGAGAGATAAAGAGCAGCAGAAATGTAAATGCCAGGAAGATAACAAGCCCATTACTCCCCAAATTCACTCATAATCTCTTAACAGTCCTTTAACAGTGAATAACACTAATAATGCACTTAATCTTTTACAAAACCTTTGCAGACATGGTCATACTTAATCCTGAGAACAATCCAGTTAGGTAGGTACAATTATTCCCATTTTATAGATGAAAAAAAAATAGGCTCAGATGTATGAAATGCCCCAAACCACATGCCTATTAAAGGAGATAAATGTGAACCA
The DNA here is from genome assembly GCA_004027555.1 of Craseonycteris thonglongyai. Lineage (NCBI taxonomy): Eukaryota > Metazoa > Chordata > Mammalia > Chiroptera > Craseonycteridae > Craseonycteris > Craseonycteris thonglongyai. The sequence goes on from PVKE010011719.1 coordinate 27,383, forward strand.
AGACTTCTTATTCCAAATTCCTATTTTTCCAACCATACTTCAGGCCCAAGGTCACAGCCACATCATAAGTCAATTTGAGTTTTTCATCAGTCATGCTAAACCAAAAAGCATGTAGGTACCTGCTTGAGATGGTCCACAGTGAGTGGTAGGTGCTGCAGGGTCAGGAGAATTTGTTGCAGGAGGGGAATGTTGTTGGTTGTCTTTGAATATGTCAACCAATTGTTAAGAAGCTTATATCCACCAACGTCAATGAACCTGTAGGCAGTGGGATAACATGTAAGGCCCTCCCTGGGCTTTGGAAGCACCACTTCCCACTTCTAGTTCCCCATCGATAACCCATGAACCCCAAGCCTCACCTCCCCCACCTCCCAACCACATCTTACCATCCCAGGCACCCGCACTCCCACTTACTTGACCAGTATTTCTGGTGAACGGGTCTGCAGGAGAATGTTCAAGTAAGTGCATCGACTCACCATCTTTCGTGCTTCCTTCATGAGACTGTAGGAGAGAGGTTAGGTTAGATGAGAGCAGCCAGAGAGTAGAGAGTGCATTTTCTGTCCAAAGCAGTCTCCATTCTGTGGGACTACCTGGAGATAGCTGATGACTGGGGACTGTGCAGACTGGGAGGCTCACATGGGCCTCTAGGAGGATGAGATGGATTCAGAGTGAAATGGAAACCCAAAGGGAGATGGAAGAGAATGTAGGAGACACTGGGGTCTGATCTGGGGAGGTGAGCATCACTGCTTCTCTGACACACAGGACACATTTGATTCCACATCCAGGTGAGGAGTCTTTGCTCAAACCCCAGCCCTTAGTCCTCTGTTCAGGACTAGCTTAGTCATGTGCTTCCCTGGGAAACTTTAGCATGCATGAAGAAGAAAATAACAGTCTGGGTATGTAGAACATGACCCAAAAAAGAACCAAGAGTTCTGTCACCTAGCTCACCACTTCCTTCCTTCCAAAGGGTAATTCCCTGGAAACTATGGATCTCCAAATATCTAGATTCCATTACAGCTAAGAACCAAGGCATAATAGTTTCCTAATACTTATTCTAAAATTACTGAATCTGAATCCTATTTCACCAAATTTCCTTTTCCTCTCTGGGAACACTTGTGCCTGCCTGCCTTGATTATAGCCATAGTATAATACAACATAAAATATCCTCTTCTCACAATGAAATCCAACAAAGGGTAGACTCACCTGAAGATCTTGGAAATCCCATCCACACTCCTGACTTCCCCATCTCGGTTAAGGAAGCTATCCAGGCCTTTTAGAAGCTCTTTGGGGTCTATGGGACCTGAACCCATGATCAAGGTTTCTGAAAGGACAAAACAAACCCACAGAATAAATGGGTAACAAGGACAGTCTCAGTATGTGCTCTAATAAATTCCACTGCTACATCTGACAAAATATAGCAACTAAATTATTCAATCTATATTCAACTATACTCATAATTTTCAAGGTAAGAAAAATCAATACCCACCACCGTTACCACTAAGAAAATAGCCCTGGCAAGTTAAGCATGGTGTTAATACGTAACTGAAATGGAAAGACAATTCAGTTGGAGGACCGAAGCAGCACACCTTTCTCTCCCACTCTGTTACATCCTTCCTAGGACAGCTGAATGTCATTAGATTATATTAGAGTTAAGATTCATATTCATATAACAAAATGCATCAGGCATTTCTGCTTATTGTTAGGTCCTGTCTCTCCTTTCTAGTAAATATCATTTGAAACAAAACAGTAACTTAGTAAGACTGGGCCAACCTTGGGTGCTTGAGCTAAGTCTCCTAAAATCACTCAATTCCTTTTTATGGAAGCACCTTTAAGTCATAATGACAGTGGCAGAATATATTCTGCTTACACCATTAGACAATCAGCTGAAGTGATATGAGTGACAGAAAAGAAACAAAACTTGAAAACGGAATCTCTCCCCAGGGGAGATGTGAATAGCTCCCAGAAATGGAGGCAAATGGATACAAAGGAAATCAAGTAGGTACTTCTAAGCCTTGAGAAAGCCGCTTACTAACCATATACTGAACAAGTTTTTATTGTTTTAAAGTTAAGGTTTGTGATTTCAAAAGCAAAGATGCAAAACTGACCCTGTATTTCCCCCCAAAATCACACCACCATCCAAGATCCCCAAACCACAAGGCCTAAAATTAGAAACCATAAGGTAAAAATGAATGGAATAAAGCTAGAACTTGGAAAAATTACATTAATTTTAAGTAGCTACTTTAGACCAGGTTACAAAAGGGGTTAATTAAAAATTAAACTACCATTATGGCACAGAGAAGTGTGAAGCAATTTCTAGGCCAGAACCGAAGTTCCAGAAAGGTAACTAAGGATCAATATAGTTCTGACTACTAGTAATTTTTATTCACAATGCCTCTAAACACCGGCTTCTGAGACTCAAAAAAGAAAGCTACCTCAGTAATATCTGCAATTGGGAAATAAGGCTAACACTAGGTGGGAAGGGGATAAGGAGAAAACCACCTCTTCATCCTGCTCCTAGGACAGCCAACACATACCAGCAGAAGAGTACAAATCAGCATTTTACAAAGACTATTTTGTGCAGAAAATAGAACAAGTTTCTTACAAGAAATTGTTCTACTTATTCTCAAACCAAAGAAACAATGGTAACAATCTCAACCTTTTAGTCCTCCAAACAAAAAGGTCAGTCAATTTCTAAGTGCATAGGTCCTAACTTAGGCCAGAAAAGGAAGAAGCAGGAAGGAGGCTGGTTCCTGAGGTCATAAACTATGGGTTGAGTAAAGGGAGAGGAGATGAAGAAAAGCTGAGGTGCTGTGACTGCTGCCCTGGAACCTCCACAAGGACAGGTAGACCTGTCAGAGGAAGAAAACATATTGTAGACAAAATACCAGGACACATTAGAAGCCCATGGGCCAAATCCACTGAACTGTGGTGACTCTTATACAGACATGGGGAATAAAGGAATTTTTCCTATGTAGTAAGACACAATAATTGAGATAAATTAAAGGGATATATAAAACAGATTTCCCATCTACTAGAGACTGAAAAGCAATAACAAATTCAAATATATATCAGCAACTAAGATACAATTTGACAAAAAGCCTTCAATTAAACTAGTATCACTTCAAACCAGTCTTCCTAAATACAGCTGACCCCACTGACTCAAACCCAGAGTTGAATATACATCACCTTTGGAGAATTTCTTTATACAAGGGCAGTCCAGAAAGTATCCAGACATGTAATATGAAAAAGAGGCATTTATGGCTGGATTTTTTCTGAACAGCCCTCATGTATCTATCAGCTAAGCCAACAAGCCTGCTATCCCTACTTCCTTCAGACGCTCCAAAAATTATCACCTGAGTTCAAATTTTCCTTAAGAGGGTAGGAGACAAGAGAGAGACCGATTAGTATAAAGCTAAATTCTGTCTACCCTTCTGCTGGGAATGGGACCCTGGGACTTTTTCATTCCCATTTGTAACAAGCCAGAATAGTCAAGAGAAGCTAGGAGACAAAGCAGAAATGTTATATATTAACTTTCCACTTTTTTTCCTATTATTTAGGAAATTAAATTCACAGAACTAAATTTTGCCTCGGGAGCACCAGTCATGTGATTAAAATGTAAATGGATTTTCTCATGATGGCTTTCCTACAGGCAGATTAGCTTTCACTCACTTAAAATTAAGAACCCCAAGTGTCTGACAACCTAATTTCCCTCCTTTGAAGTCAGTCCATTTTGAAAGTTCCAAGGCATTCAAGTGGAAAGGAATGAAGAGTCTAAATTCCTGGCACAGGAGTACAGCAAAACAGGCATGAGTTAACCAAGGAAGGACAACCAGTGACTAAATGTCAGTCATAACATGTATGGAGGCTGAGTGAAAGCTTGAGGAAGCTTCCTGGAACTAAATACAATCCAGGGCATACAATATTTTAATTTTCTTAAAGACAGAACATACAGAAGGGATCAAAAAGCAAGCCCTGCCTACTTCTACCTTGTCCTGTGCTGTGCTCTCCTCATGAAGGATGTGGGAGGTAGAGCCCTGGCACTAATGACACAAGGCCCTGGGGAGTTTTCTGTTCTCAGCAGATAAAATTTAAAAGACCAGAAGGGGCACTGACGCCTAATAAATTTTACTTGAGTTATTCAATTAAATAGATGAAAAATATATAGCTTGGTGAAGTTATTCCATACCCATCACCAATGAAACAGAAGTGGATTGGTTCAGAAATTCTGTGCAAGTCAGAGCCCTTTTTGAAACAATCACAATACTAATAAAGGAGGAAGCAATCCGAGTTTATTCTAACTTAAGAGAATTTAGCACTTCTGGAAATGAAAATGTTTTGTACCTAACCCTTTACATTCCCCTCCCTTTCCTCAGCGCTTGATATTGCCTGTACGACTTAATAGTAGACTGAATTGTCTCAGGTGACTGACAAGGTTATACCTTTCTTCTAAGCAGTAAGCCCCTATCCCTCAGTCATTTTGAAAACTTGGTACATGATTTCCCCCAAAAAGCTTATTTGTAAAATCACCACCCCTACCCAACCCCAATAGGAAAGGATTCCAGAATAGAACTCTGGCAGAAAACTGTAAGGATCAGGTTCTCTGGATGAAATGTGGCTTCCCTAGAATACTGTTTCCTATCTCCCATGATACTGAAGATCTTTATTAATCCCCTGCTCACTAGAAATCAGGAACCCCAGTGGGCAGAATGTTCAGCTCCCAAGGAAGGAAGGTATGCTGCAGAGGAACATGGAAAACTGCTTAAAAAAACAAAAACAAAAAAAAAACGTGTTGACGATAGACATGTGGAAGTGTCCCTTCCATCCAATCCAGTTTAATAATTTCTGAACCTATCCTCAGTAGAAAATTAGACCTGAAGTCTCACCCAAGTCACCACAGGGCAGTTATAGAAAAAGGCTTCTCAATTCTGCCTAGAACCTCCATGCTTCTAAACAGTACTTTAAAGAAATGAAAAGTATATGGAGAGTCTGACAGATTTGATTTTGAGAAAGTTGGAGGAAGAGATAGAATCCAGTACTACCCTCAGATGGGGCATGGCTTTCAAACATGCACAAGCTGCTTTTAAAGCACTGCATGAGTTGAGAAATGGACATCATTCTCCCCTTAATGTTTTTCAGGAATTTCTTTTAGAAGGAAAAAGAAATTCAAAAAAGGTGGCTCTTGGGAAAAAAGAAATGAAGGTTGTGAAATGTAATACCAGAAAGGTTTTGCTTACCAGAAACTGTAGCTTGGTTCCCCCTGACTTGAGTTTACAAATGCCGCCTCCTTTCCTAAAGATTCACTTCTCATCCTAGTACCAATGTCCAGGAACTAAGCAACTGGAGAACGTGATACAGCACTGAACACAGAGTTTACCCCCAAATCCAGAGCCAGGAAATTGCTGGAGTACCCACCTTCCCCGATTCTAGTGACCAAATGCAGGAGGCCCAAGGATGGGTTCCTGAGCAGAAATGGCGCATTACAGTGTCATTAGGCCCCGTTTGTCTCACTTTCACAAGCCCTTGTGTCTTTTCCCAGTATCCCCCAACACACACAAACTCACACACGCACTCCCCCCCCCAAAAGCTTCCCGTTTTAAAAGTATAGTTGGTTTAACTGGTTTTCGACCCCTGACAATTGAAGCAGGAAAAACTTCCAAGGAAGCAGTTGTGATGAGTCAAAGGTGAAAATAAAAAGACTGATTGTTAAAAACAAGAACTGCCCAAGGAGATGGAACAGCTTGAAGACTTAATTCCTGCAATATTATTTTCTTTTAAAATAAAGGATATAAATGATATTCTACAAAAAAAAAAAAAAAATGTCATTTCCTTGCTGCGTGCACCGGGAGTGCAGGAGGAATCTGCTCAGGGGTGGAGTTTCAGGATGGTGGAGAAAGCCGGTTACATCACCTCAGGTTGCTCCTCCCCCCGCTGGACCAAGTTTCTAGGGCGGCCCTATGCTCAGGATGGCAAAGAAAAACAAAGAAGCAGGGACGCCATTTTGTAATGGAGAAGAAAATTTTTAGAAGCTATCCCAGATTTGCCGGTAGCTAGTTACATGAAAAAACACCGTTTAGTAAGAAAATAAAAACCAGTCCCCATCCTTAAGTCTTTGACCTATTTAGAGTAAGAGCGTTGTGAAAATAAAAGCAATTAAAATATTAAAAACAATTTTCTGCGGCAAATAATTGAATTTGCAATTAAGGTTCAACCTACCATCGACCACCCCAATCTTCCCTATAAAGGGAGAGGGGGAGGACTTGGATCCCTCTCAACAAATAGGGTTCAGGTAGGACAAGAGAAAAATGGGAGACACAACCTGCAAAACCGCTTGGAAGACAAAGGACAAGGAAAGTCGCCATATTGAAGCAGGGAAGAAAAAAATTGCTTTTAACGACACAATCTTTTAGAAAGCTAGCATTCAATTGCACTAAATGGCTTTTAAATTAAAACTCCTTAATTCCACATTTCCCGACCACTCCACCCTCTACTTAACTGAATCCACCCCACCCCGTCAAAAGTATAAAGTTAAAATGTTAATATTTTTCTTTTAAATAACCTATGCAACCTAAAACAATTACATAACATTTACTTCCCCAATTATCTTGTATGTACTGGCACTAAGATTATATATTTGCCCTGAATTAAGTGTCTTGCAATCTTTATTCCTAGATTGCCTTTTAAGCACAAATATACCCCAAGCATACTACACAAAAATTGAGAGGATTTAACAATTATCTTAATAGTCACAGCTAGCTATTTCTGCCCATCTCCTTACCCTGCAATCTTTATGTACAGATTGCTCATTAATCTGGCAAATTGAAAGGCGCCCTGCTTGTCTCACACACAAAGAAGTGGGACTTCTGGGCCACAAGAGCCACCATCTTTTGTATGTGAGCTCATTAACCCTTTTGAAGACTGCTAACGGGAGGAAGGTAACCATTCCTCCTTATAAAAAGCAAACACATGGCTTTGGCAGTCTGGAAATTGGCTGGATTACGAAGGGTTAACCATCAAAATCCTCATTTGCAGGCCGGCCCTCCCTCCACCACCTCCTTGCCTGCAGCAGGGCAGGGACGAAAGGTGGTAGGAGAACAAGACCGTTTAGAACCAAAGGCCCTTTTTAATGGAGATAAAGTGACCAGCTTGATCCTTTCTCCAGTTCTCTATTTTGTTCTATGGTCTCATTTCTTCCTCTCATTACTTTTGGTTTCACAAAGGGAAACGTTGATTTCTTGTTGCAAGGTTCGTTTTTGAAAATTCGACACTTACTATCCAATTTTTTTGCGACGTCAGCACCTCGGGCTCAGGGGGGAGGGGGTTAAAATGAGAAAAAAAAACCAACCAACCAGGACCCAAAACTATTTGAGGGGCCTCATTGGATCAAAAAGTCTCTTAAAAAAACAAAGGCCAACTCAGTATTCATATCCCCCCCACCCAACTCCATTTAGGGAGGGGGGTCGCAGAAAAAAAGTTCTGAGTGGATTAAAAAAAGTAAACGCTGGATACGCTGGTTAAGTGAGTTTGGGTGGGTTTGGGAAGGGAGGGTGGTTATTTTTGAAGTTATGTGGTGACGGTCCTTCGGCCACAGATTTCAAGTCCCAGGCAGCGTGGGCTGTTGGGGTGGGCAAGATAGGTGGGAAGGGGCGGAAGACACAAGTGGTTGGGCTGGTGGCTGCCGTTTTCCCTTTCCCCCCTCTCTCAGGATCCTTTCAAGGGCTTAGATGTTGCTGCGGCTTGTTTCTTTTTTCCTCGTGGCCAGCCTGTCTTTCTCCGAGAAAACTCAAACCTGGGATAAAAGGAACACAAAGGAGAAAGATGTAATCAGTATGGATTACTTTTTAAACACCCCAAATTATGATCTTTGTTGTCCCAAACACCTCCACATCCAATGCCGAGAACAGCCGCCTTACGTAAGCCATGGCTCTTAAAGAAACCCAAGCCTAACCCGTATCCCAGCCCAAAACGCTCAGTAAATTTTTAACCTCCAACGGACAAAACACCAAAACTTACCTCTAAACGCACCCCAGAATGGCGGCTGCACGCTCGGGTGGAGTGTTTTATACCAGGCCACCGCCCAACGCGCCCAAACGTGCTAGTACGTTTCCCTTGTCGCGAGACATTGTGTGCGAGGCGTGAAGTCATTGGTCAACCCAAAAGACCTCGCATTAGCTGATTGGCTATCCTTCCTTCGCCTTCGCTCAGCCCACCCCCTCCCCGTCACCCCTGGGACCTTTTCCACCTCCTTCCTGTTGCGGGGGAAGAAGTGGGAGCCTCGTGCGCGTGACCGGAGAGCCTAGCACCGCCCTTTCCTCCGTTTCCACCACTTCCGCTCCTGAGAACTGTTCTCTGTCCGGGTTGGTAGAACCGGGTCTGCACATGCGCAGTGATAGGATCTCGGTCAAAATCGCCTTCACAATTACTTAAAAGGCAAACTCTAAGTATGAGCTCTAGGGGTCGTAGCGACTGGTTCAGCAAAAACGCAATTTTGAGGCCGAATTCAATTGTGACGCAGTTGAAATTGGCTTCTCCCCACAGCCCCCCCTTTCTCGCTTCCGTCCTGACGCAAGGGCGTGGCTGTCTCTCGCACTGTAGGTTCGTCCTTGGCGCTACCTAGTCACTTTCCTGGAGCATGCGCAGTTGCCTTTCCGGACATTCCTGCTTCCGGCGTACGTCAAGATGGCGGCCTCCGTATTGAATACGCTGCTGAGGCGCTTTCCTAGCCTTTCGTCCTTCAGAAGTGCCTACGGAGTTCAGGTAACTCCTCGGAGCACTTTTTGTAGAGCTTTTAGTTATATGTCCTCTAGGTTGTTGCTCCACTCCTGGAAATCCAGAAACGGAGCCTTTCCCAAGTGCTTACGCTTCAGCTGTCTAGGCAACACTTTGCTTCCACAAGTCTCCCTTTCCCCCTCACCGTCCTCAAATCTCTGTGTATTTTTTAATCCTCAGTCTAGGACAAAGACAAAGTTAGAATTCATTCTCTTCCCAAGTGATCATCTCGGCTGAAAACTAAGTGAAGGAATGAACCTCCTCCCTCCGTGGTCATGGACAGCCAGCTTTTTTTTTTTTTTTTTCAATCTTTAGCAACCAACTCTTTATGCAGATAGTGTCTAAATCTGTGCTGCCTTGGAGTGTCCTTGAGTTCAGGGACACAAACATACCAGCTCAATAAAGCGAGGTTACATTCTCTCGACCTGGTAATCGGTTTCTCAGCCGTCTATCTCACTAAATCAGTTTATTATCAGAACATATATAAGAGTTTAACTTAGTCCTTTGGATTGAGGTTTCCCTTCAGCCTCATGTACTCACCACCTTGAAGGTTCTTGGTAGGACAGGGTAGGTTCTTGTTGGAGCGGCGTGAGATAGGGAAGGCTTGCCCAGCTGCCACTCCCTGAACTGGAACTGATGAGTGGTAACAGGTCACCACGGAGTTAATGATAGGCCTGGTACCTTTAAAGCTAGCATTAGGACTCAAGTTTGTTCTTCCTTATGGAATGTTAACCTTCAACTACCTATAAAGCTTGGACAGCTCTGATTCTAAATTGTATTGAGTTGGAGACTCACATTATGTGTTCCCTCCCTGTCACATACCTTCCAAGAAACAATACATCCTCCCTTTTCCTTCACCCTTTTCCCTCCACTAGACTCAGCTCATCCCAAAAAGCATGAATACCTTACATGTGCCATGTTTTAAAATTGTCCTGTCAAATAAGATTGCCTTTCAGTCACCTATCCTAATTATCCTCTGATATTAACTTCTCTTTCAGGAACCAGTTGGAGATAGAAGTGGTTGTCGATGATGTCAAAACAAAAATGCTATCTTCCATATACATTCCTGCTGTGTTCCCTTAACACAAGGGCCATTCATGCATGTCCTTTCTCCCTAAAGTGTCGGCAGCAAAACAATCAGGTCTCTTCCTTGAATTCTTTTTTTTCCCCATTTTCCTTTTATAGGTTCCCCTCCAGACTCTTTGCACTGAAGCCTCCCCTGAGGAAGATTCTTTACCCCCAGTTCCCATTTCCCCTTATAAAAATGAACCATGGAAATATCTGGACTCAGAAGGTACCTCTTAAGTCAGAAAGAAGAGGGTCAAGTGGGGTTTGAAATAAATGGGTAGAGATGTCTGCTCTACCCTCACTTGTATGGTCTTTTATTTCAGAATACCACACCCGCTATGGTTCTCGCCCTGTCTGGGCTGACTACCGTCGCAACCACAAAGGTGGAATACCCCCACAGCAGACTCGAAAGACATGTATTGTGAGTTTCTGACAGTGGCACATGGGTGGGATGTGAAGTGAGGGTGGAGACCATAGAGACAGTGGCAGCAGCCCTTTTTCTGACAGGGCTTGGAACACCTTCACCTGCCAGTTTCTTTTCTCTTACAGCGTAAAAATAAAGTTGCTGGGAACCCCTGCCCTATCTGCCGGGATCACAAGCTTCATGTTGACTTTAGGGTAAGGAGACTCTTCTCCCCAGGGTAAGGATTTGAAGCCTCTTTGCAGTGTTAAAGATAGTAGCATAGGTGCCCCACTTTTCATATTCTAGTGCCCCTGTAGTCCATTTTGTATTGGTTTTCTGGCACTATAAAAACAACCCTCCTTTCAGCCTTTTTTTTTTTTTTAATATTTGTTTTTATTGCTTTTTGTCAGAGAAAGAGAGAGATACAGAGACAGAGACAGAGAGAGAACTGAACTGGGGGAGCTCCCAGTGCAGCATATGGGTCCACATGGGTCGGGGCCGGGATTCGATCCTTGGTCCCCGGCGCTGCAAAGTGAGCGCTTAACCCACTGAGCCATCCTGGCTTCCCCATCCTTTCAGCCTTTTGCCTTATACTATGGATTATAGTAAAAAGTTTCATTCCTTACCTACGCTATGAAATTTATAGTCTAAATTTGCAGGCAAGAAAAAAATCCCCCTTTCTAATGGGAGAACAGTACTCAAAGGTTTGTTTATATACATCACAATTAGCAAGTAAGATTGGGCTAGTTTTTTCTGAGGCTTTTTATTTCCTTGTCACATTGATGTTTGGTGGCATTCAGAGACTAGCAACTAAAGGGCAGATACATGAACCACAGTCTAGAGTCTAGTTATATTTTTCAAAAATCCTTGTGAGAAGGACAGGACTTGCTTCTTAAAGAATGAAAAAGGCGGGGAAAAAAAACGAATGAAAAAATCTTATAAAACTGAGCTTGCTGTGAATGTGTTAGAAGCTGAATGGATGGTCATCAGGGAAGTTGGAGGGCATTTATGTATCAGTCAGTGGATGAGGGTGTCTGTTGTCAGACCCCTTCTGACACAAGTTGTAGTGGTATCCATTGGGTAACTTCAATTTCAACTGTATACAATTGGATAATAAAAAGAGATTGTAACTAATTTTATACAGTTTATAATCACACAAAAAAGGAAGAGAGAAAGATTACAAATTTAATTGTGCAGATGATCCTTCCTGCCATTCCACTTCACAAATGTGCCTGCTTTTTCCTTGGGTCTTGTCTGTGGTTAACTTGCAGCTGAGAGTCAGTCTATATAAATAAAACTGAAATTGATATGAGAAAATATATACATTATATACAGCATGCTATTATATACCTTAATCATTCATACATGTACATTACAACATATACCACATTTTCTAGGTGATTTCAGATTGCCAACTGACTGTCCCCAATTTTTTGCATGAGGGCTGATTTTAGAACCTAACAACCTAACCCCTATAGAACAAAATTCTGTGTGTCTCAGCGACAGAATGTAGAATGTGCATGTGAAATACTTAAAAGGCCAGAGAAGGGGGTTTGTTTGCTGGAATTTTCGAGCATGTGTTCAGTAAAGTGATAGCATCAGAATTGGGACATGAAGGAGGGTAGCATCTGGAGAGACATAGAGGTGTAAGGTCACCTGGGGGTGTGTTGGGATTGTGCATTTTTCATTCTCCAAAGGTCTTAGTGCTATCCCCTCTCGTTTCTCCACCACTTTCCCCCACAGAACGTGAAGCTTTTGAGACAGTTTGTCTGCGCCCACACGGGTATCATCTTCCATGCACCATACACAGGTTAGCACACCATTCCTGTCACCAGCAGAATAGATTTTCCTGGGAGCACTTCTTGTTTTTTCAGTCAGATAACAGGTATTTGTTTGATGGCACCTACTGTAGCATAAAAAGTATGAATGAACCTTTTGGAAATCTTGGCTCCTGTACTAAAAGAGTTACCTGTAGACATAAGGTATGAGCAACTGGCATTGTAAACAAATTATCTAAATGTAGCTCTTAAAAAATAGGGGAAG
>PVKE010011720.1:0-34174 GCA_004027555.1 Craseonycteris thonglongyai
CCCTCAGGTAACCACCAAACTATTGAGTGTGTCCGTAAGTCTTTGTTTCTTTGTTACTTTCAGTTTTATAATCCACCTATAAGTGAGATCATACGTTTCCTGATTCTTTCAGTCTGACTTATTTCACTTAATAAGGTAGTTTCAAGGTCTATTCATGTTGTCACAAATGACTGTATTTCATCTTTTCTAGCAGTGATTTTAAGTTAGGAAAGCAAGTCTGAGGATATAGATAGTAGGAAAGAATCATTCTTCCTTACTGTCTAGCTTCCTAAGTTTCCCTTCGTGGGTTGCTATTAAAAATCCCATCAAATCCTTCCACTGGTGTCTGCCGGGCTTTGCAGATAGAGTAAGGGTTAGGGTGCACCCCTCTGCGCCTGGCATTGGACAAGGTGTGGATGCAACAGGAGAATAGGACTTGGTCCTGGTGACCCCAAAAGTCACACTGTGGGCTGACCTTGACAAGAACAGGTCAGACAACAGGGTCTGAACCAAATTATGTGAGACAGGCCATGAGTACACTCATTCCAATTTACCCCAACCCCAAACAAAGCATATAATCAGAGTCCTAAAATGTACCCCCTTATGTGTTGTACCAGCCTGGGCCATTAATGAACATGGTGTGGGTGTGGTCCTCTGCTTTTGGCTGCAGGAGCTATAGGATGACCACTCAGTGCCAGGCCTGGACATTCTGAGTGACCATCATGTCCTTCTACAAGCAATAGCAGCTGGGCCTTTTAAAAATGTCCCAGTAGTGTTTATGTATGTCTTGCCCTGAGGACAGTATAGAGCACAGAAAATATTTACTGAGACCCAAAATTTATATCAAAAGCATGCACGCTGCTTCTGGCAGGGTCCAATTGCAGGCTTCAGCCATACCCCATATATCCACCTGTTATCTGCTGAGTGTATTTTCTTAATTGACAATACAGAAGATTGTCAGTTAACCGGCACCTATGGGGAGTGGTAGATGCCGGATAAATGTAAGTAGACTCTCTGCTAACTGGAACTCAAGCAACCCACAAATCTCAGGCTCAAGTTCCAATAAATGGAGAGTCTGCTGCATTTCTCTCTCTCTCTCTCTCTTAAATTTTTTATTTTTATTTTTTGAGAGAAAGTGAAAGAGAAAGAGAGAAGAGTGGAGGGCCCAGAACAATCTCCAGTTGTACATTAGTTGTGACATGGTTTCACTCCACAAGTGGATGTGGGGCCACACAAGGCAGGAACCGAACCAAGGGCCGCCCGCATGGGTGGTGAGAACCTTCACTGCTCAGCTATCCTGGTGGTTACCAGTTGCACCACAGTTCAGCATATGGAGTTGCACAGACCAACCAGGGCTGGGAATTGAACCCCAGACCTCGAGATTTCAAGGCAAGCACTCAGCTGCTGAGCTATCCCAGCATTTTTTCTCCCTCTCTCTCTCTCCCACTCTCCCTCTCCCCCTCCCCCTCCCCCTCTCCCTCTCTCTCTCTCTGCTGTCCAGTACAAGCTTCACATCTACTCCAACTGCTCTTCCTATTCCAAGTCAGCATCCTTAGAATAGAACGAGTTAATGACTTATATTCTGTTTCAGATTTGTTTCTATTATAGTCCAGAAGGCGGAGCAGGGGATACTTCTTGAGCCTTCACCAAGGTACCTTCACAATACTGACAATCCTGCCACCAGGAAAGAATGGTAAACACCATTCTAAGTATGTAGTCTGTCTGTGGTCTGTTGTTGAACTCCCTGTTATATAAGCCCCAGTGAACATCTGCCCAGCTGCTTTGGAAAGCAGGTAGATCAATACCTAAGGAGAGCCACAACTTGCACCTTGGCCTATGCCAACTAGACTTCTGTAGTATGTTGTTCAAACCCATGTTCATCAGCAAAAGAATTACAGTCAAAATAGTAATCTGTATAGTTGGTAATAATGCCAACAAGATAACGTGTGAGATAAACATCAACTTTGTGCATAACATTATGCACAAACACATCCAAGAAATATTGCAAGACTGAAATCCACATGTTAACTCCTGAGAGAAGAAGCAAAACATAAATTTTCTTTTTATTTACACATCTGATCCCAAAGCTAATGATTGATGTGTTTGCCTTGTTATAGAATTTAGAATTATAATCCATTTATATCATACATATGAAGCTCAAAAATTATATTGTGTGCCAAAATATGCATGTTGTTATGTAAACACCCCATCCAAGACAGAACTATATACGCGAACAAATAATTCTTCACCAGAATAGAAGCGAACACAAAGGTAATTTGCAAATTCTTTCCTCCTTGTTAAGTGTATGAGTCTCTGTGTCCTATGTACTAAATATACTTCCTTCCTAGATACAGTGAGTAGAGGTCAGTCTGAATTAGTAGAATACGGATATAGGGACTTTAAAATATAGAAACAAAAGTTCTCTATCCCCAGTATAAAATTAGTACTTGCCACACCAGGTTTGGTAGTTTTGGCTTTGTCAGGAAATTCCAATGATTTTTTTCAAGTCCCTTAATTTAAATTTATTTTTTGACATTCAATATTACATTAGTTTCAGGTGTGCAGCATAGTGGTTAGACATTTATATATTGTGATTTATGTGGTGCCCCCCCCCATCAATCTAGTCCCCACCTGGTTAATACAATACTGACTACATCTCTTATGCTGTACTTTACATTCCTTTGACTATTTTGTAACTACTGATTTGTATTCCTTATCGCTTCACCTTTTTCACCCAGCCCTCAATGCTCCTCCCCTCTGGCAACCATCAGCTTGTTCTCTGTTTAAAACTGTTTTTGAATTCAAATATTCAAGAGCTAGCCCAGAGAAGCAATGGCGGCTTCTGCTATGATGAAGTGCTATGGATTATTTACATCTCAAAGGATAGGTTTTAAATGCTTCCGTTTATTCTCTTCAGTCGGTAAATGGAGCTTGTGTTAGTTTCCTGTGGCTGCCCTAATTCCCCCCTGTTGGTGGCCTTAGACAACACACATCTATTCTCTTACTGGAGTTCTGAGGCCAGAAAGACAGACGTCTGAAATCAGTTTTGCTGGACAGAAATCAAGATATCTGCCTGCAGTCCTTCAGGAGGCCTTCGGGTGGGGGTTTCCTTGCCTTTTCTAGCTTCTGGAGGCTGCCCGCGTTTCCTTGTCTCCAACCCCTTCCTCCCACCACGGCACCCTCTCGCTTGCATCCTCACACCTCCTACTTCCGCCTCTACCGTCTTGTTTCCCTCTTTTAGGACCCTGTGGTTATATTTAGGGCGCACCTGAAAAATCCAGGCTACGCTCCCCACTTCAAGGGACTTCATTTATCATACCTGCAAGCCCTCATTCCCATGTCAAGTATTATAGCATTCACAGGCTCCGGGGATTCGGACATGGGCATCTTTGGGGGGGGGGGGGGCTTTATTCAGCCTACCACACTACTCAGCTACCTTTATTTACAGGTGCCTTCTTTTAAAGATGAACAAAAAGATAAACGTCAGACTGTGGATCCACGGTTACAGCCTCAGTCGAGTTGAAGACGGTGCTGAATTAGCAGGGAGAAGACCTGAGTTTGAATCCCATTCTGCCATTGTCACAGTAGGGTGGCTGCGGGGCAGATAGACCTGCTTTGAAATCCTGGTTCTGACGTACTAACCATGTGACCTTGGGCAAGCTGCTAACACATCTGGGGAGTAACCACACCTCCCAGGCCGGGTGGTCCAAGAGATGAAATGAATGACTATATAAAGTGCCTGGCAGAGAAGGTGTGTAGGAAATAGCCACCCTCCCTTTTAAACTCTGTTTGTGCTTCCTACCCCACCCCCACCCCAAGAATGAAATGTGATTGCTTTTTTAATTTAAAAAACATTAAAAGGATCTCACAAATACAAATTCGTAGACAAGTTCAGTTCAACCCAGCCTCTGATCATTTTTCTCCTGAACTGAGAGCCAAGTTTAGGGCATAGAAAAGTGATGTCTTCTTATAATTAGTTGGATGGGTGAGTGAAGTTCACACGCAGTACACGTTTGGGTATAAAGCAACGAATAAAAAGAAAAGAAAAATCTGAAAGAATACGCATGGGCTTGTGGGGTTTAAAAGTTAGGGAAGGACCGTTGGTGTTCACCTCCCCCTGGGTATCATAGTGGATTTCTGCAAGTCACTTCTTTGAAATTCAGCACTTTCATCTGTGAAACAGACATTACGAAGAGTATCCATCTAGTTCTAACTATATACAAATAATAATCACATCCAAATGAAGACAGGGCTTGTGCAGTGTCGTGAAAATGGTATTGTGCTCTGCAAATCGAAGGTGGCACCATAATCGACTGTCAGGAGGCATGGTCAGGAGGGGCAACCAGGTCATTCAACTTCAAAATGAGCTTCCGGGCCAGCCTGAGAAACACAGGCACCACAACCGTAGACTTTGTAACCGAATAATGTGAACGCGTCTCTGCAGATCGCGCGGCCTCGTTCTTTCCCTCCAGACCCAGAGCAAACGCTTTCTTCTTGAGGTCATGCTGTGAGCTATGGCCATTCTTACCCAGTCGCCTCAAAGGAAAAGCTGGCTACCAGACTAGGTCAGTCCTCATCTCCAAACCTCTAGGAGACTCTTTTCAGTCATGCCTCCAAACACAATCACCATTTCTGGTTTCTAAAGAAAATGGCTTCCAAACAGCTCACTTGGAGCCTTACTGCTTTCAGGGCCCCCTGCAGCAGCCTGCAAATGAAAGGATCCGAAGCAAGGGGCTCATTTTTCCACAAGCACCTGAGAACTAAGAGGAAACCCAGGTGAGGATGAAGCTCCCTGGGCTTTGTCAGCTACCACCCGGCTGAGAAGTAGAGGGCCGTCCCCCCAACTCCTTAGGCCCCCTCTGGGCTCATTCTTGGGGGTCAGTCCTATTCTTAGGAAGAAAGCAATGTTTTTCTAAGGGTCAAATCTTGTGGTTCTCTTCTCTGGCTTTGCAGCAGCTATTTTCTGGTATGGTCCCAAGCCCCGGGCCTCAGTGTCCCCACCTTCTCATTAAGTGGGGTGTGCTCAGTGGATCATGAACAAATAGGATTTTGGCCTTGCAATTCTCAGGTATAACACCCTCCTTTTGTAGATAAGGAAATGAGGCCCCTCAAAGGAAAGCGATTTGACAGAGGTCACACAGGGATTGTGTGTAAATGTCTGTCGTGTCTCTTCAGCCAGCTCCTCAGAAACTCAGGGTCAAGGGCTGTGGTTATCCTGCCTTTTGAGCCCCTCCCAGTGTCCCAGCCCACAGTGGGGTTCCAAATACACCTGTTGACTGGGAGAACTGACTGATGGAAGGCAGGACTGGTGGATTTGGGTGAGGGAGAAGATGTAAGGCTGGGTAGATGGCCCATGAGGGCAGATGGGGGGACTCTGGGCAGGTGCTTACCAACGGGGTGACCTTGAACAAGTTTCTTGACTTCTCTAAGCCTTCATTACTTTACATCCTCACTAATACTAGAACAAGGGGATTTTTTTTCTGGTCGGGATAGGCTGAGGTAGAAGCACGAGAGGGTAAAAAGCCCCCTCCTTATCTCTCTGGGGATTTCGAGCAGCCATGGGAGAGACCTACATCCGGGGCTGAACTTTCGGGCCCGGACTATGTCTGTCTGGGAGGGTGTGTGTCCCACGTGACAGCAAGTGGCTGGTGCCAGCAAGCCCCTGCTCTGGGGATAAGGCCCTGGGGCCCTTGAGTAAGGACAGCAGTTTATCAGTCCTGTCTCCACCCAACACCAAGAGGCTCCCCAGAAAGAGATAAACCCAACTCACAGGTCCCCCTCCCACAGAGCAGGTCACTTTTATTTTAAAATAAGGGTACACTTTTTCTATTTATACAGATCATAAATGCTTCTATTTAGAAAGTGTAGAGAAGTCATAATAACATTTATAATTACCTTGAGTCTCACCACCCTCAATGATCATCCTCCGTATTCCAGATTATTTTTGGAGCATTATTTTTTGCTCTTAAAATATAATATAGTTGTAATCAAAATATAATTTAATTCTACTTTCTTCTTTAACATTACTTAATAAGTTTTTGTTATTATAGACTTTATATACACAATTTTAAAAGTCTGCCTTTGATTTTAATTAGATGATATGTTCTTATCAAATCATCCCTGCATTGTTAGACTACTTTCAATTTTATACTACTATAAAGTACATCACATTAACACTTTGTATGCAGCATATTCTGTAATCTTAATTACTTTCTTAGACTAAATCCCCCAAATAGAATTCCTATGGTTAAAGGCCATGAATATTTATAAGGCTTTTTACACATGTACTAGGCGTCTCGAAATGTTTTCTAGTTCTTTTCTTACAGTATATGTAATATATACTCATATAAAAATGTTAAAATGTAGAGTTAAATGAAGAAAAAAAGTGATTAATAATCCTACCATCCCAAAATAACCACTTCTGACATTTTCACATACTTCTTTTCACATTGTTCTGGGATAATTTTATATATAAAAATCCTGTCTTTCACTTACTTTCACTTATTTTGCCACATCTTCAAAAATCCTTCTAAAATAATTCTTGATTACTGCAAAATGATCCATGGTATATGTATATCACAATTTATATCTTATTGGTGGTTACTGGAATCCCCCCCGCCCCCCCAGTGCTTTACTATTATAAATGACACTAAAGCAGAGGCAAAAAGGCCACTACATTCATGAGGAGGACCCCACCTGAGTGGAAGTCACAGAATTCTAGATCTTGAGCACTCATGTAGTTCAAGAGATTTATTCACCCCGCATCCTGCAGCTAGATTTAAAATCATTTATAGCCTCATGTCACAGATGAGTCACGCTGCATGAAAGAGAATTCCAGTGGTTTGTAAAAGTTCGTAGATCTAGTTAAGTATCAAAGATAAGAAATGAAACCTAGCGTGTTGGGTCCAATTCTGTACACATGATACAGTTTGATTGTGTGTGGTTTGGTTTTTTTTTTTTTTTTTTGGGGGGGTGTTGTTAAATTCATTGGGGTGGGGAAGCCGGGATGGCTCAGTGGGTTAAGCATTCACTTTGCAGCGCCAGGGACCGAGTATTGAATCCCAGCCCCGGCCCGTGCAGGCCCATGTGCTGAAATGGGAAGTTCCCCCAGTTCAATTCTCTTTCTGTCTCTGTATCTCTCTCTCTCTCTGTCAAAACAATAAAATAAATAAATAAATAAATACATACATAAATAAGATTATAAAATTCATTGGGGTGACATTGATATAATTACATTGTTTCCAGGTGTACAATTCTACATTACATTGTCTATACATCGCATTATGTGCTTACCACCCAGAATCAGCTCTTTGATTGTTTTTATTCTGAAACATTTTTGGTGTTTTGAGTATTTTGAGAGCCAGGAGTGCATACGATAATAATATGCTAAGGGAAGCTTACAGAGGCTTGATTTTTGTGTTCATTGTCAGCCTGAGGGAACACATGATCACTTGCAGGAATTCTGGAAGCTAACTACAACCAGCTGCTGCAGGAGGACCACAAAGGGGCTGCTGTAGATAGAAGTCCATGGACAGTTGTCGGTTCTTCATGGCTATTGCCTCTGAAATCACACCAAAGTGTCTGGGGTGGTCAGCAGGCCCAGCAGTTGGGAAGAGAAACCCAGAGAGGGGAAGAGTAAGCACACATTGTAAACTCTGGAATGTCTTTGTCTGTCTCTCAGTTCCCAGCATAAATAAGTCATCGATATAAAAATATGGCATGGTAAGCATAATGGTAGAAAAGACTGACAAAGGAATTGAGAGTATTTTCAGGAGGCTGGCCAGACTGATGGACCACAGGATCCAGAACGTGGCTACCACATGAATTGGCAGTCTGGAGGTCAAAGAATTTTTGCAGTGCGGGTGGTAGAGTGAGTTATGTGCATAAAAGATGATAGAAAGTGGGCTATGGATTTGAGATTTGGGATATGTTGTGGTTACCAGAAATAAGAAGGTCTAAGGTGGCTGAGGTGATAGAGACCCATGTGTTTGGAAGAATCCTTTATGTGAATGTTGGAATGGCTGAGAACAGGGGCTGGGAGAGAGCCAGAGAGAAAGCCAATGAGCCTGGAGCAGAAGTCAGCAGTGAGTGTGTGGCAGTGACTGGAAGATTGTTAGGGACAGCAGTAAGGACAGGTAGAGAACTGGCTTGAAAGAAGCTGGGAGTTTGAAAGTAGAAGGAAGAGGAGTGGTCTTTAAATGGTAATCGAGAGCAAGGAGGGCTCCTACCCACTTGATGGCCCCTGGAGGTACCTGAATGTGAGGAGAAAAGTGTCCTAAAGAATGCCCCAGATTTCACTTGATGGGAGTTGCCTTCATGAAAAGGTGCAAACACTGAGCAATGTGCTGATCACTCCACACGTGTTCCAAGAGGGGAGGGGTGGGAGGGTGAGTCACCTTAGGGATTGCACGAGGACTTTTCAGTTTCACATGTCAGAGATCCAACTCCAACTAGATCAAGCAAAAGACAAGAGAATTTAATTGCTCTTCTATTTGGAAATCTAGTGAGGCTGCTGGCTTGAGTCCCAGATGCATCAGGGACCCAAACCATGTCCTAGGGTGCGTGCCTTCAGTGTCTCTGCTCCACTTTCGTCTGTGTTGGCTGGGTTCTCAGGCAGCCTCTCTCCACAGGGCCACACATGGTGCCCAACAGCTCCAGGCAGACATGGTCCTCAGTGCTTGTCTCTTCCCTCCTCCCACCAGTGAAACCCAACCTGAACCCTCCACTATGGTTAGTGCAGGGGATCTGCTAAGTGTCCAGGCCTGGGCCCACGACCCACCCCTGGTGGACAGAGCCCAGCAGAGCCACATGTTGGCAAGTAAGGGAAGGGTTCATCAGCAGAGAACTGTAATGCATTCATCAGGAGGAAGAGGGCAGGGGACTGGATAGCAAAACATCGGATGTCCACATCAAGTACATACAGGGCAGGATGGCCACGAGGGACTGGGTGACGATGAATCACTGCAGAGGCTGGGATTTGGACTTCCGGTGGTCACAACAGAAAACAGGAAATGAGGTGATGGGGTTGGCACTGATCACTTCTGAGGGAAAGAGGGCAATCTGCACTTTAGTCCTGAATACCTAAAGCACCAGAACGGAGCCTTGACCATAGCGCCATCTAGCGCTGTGTCATGGCGTAGCGGGGGGACGGGAGCCAAGGGGCAAAATGGCCTCTGCTCTTACCTGAAGTGTCACGGGATTTGGTGCCAAATCTCAGGAAGCCTTGATGTCACACTTCACAAACTCTCAACCAAAATATCGAGATATTTGATAGCAGCTCCTGGCAATTGGAAAACCGACTTCAGGCTCTCTGCTCCACTTTCATCTGTGTTGGCTGGGTTCTCAGGCAGCCTCTCTCCACAGGGCCACACATGGCTCCAGAACATCAGCACCCACATGCAGAAGCTAAAGGAAAGTGTTCTGCTAATTCTAACAATTACAGTTGTCCGATGAAGAAGGAGGCTCTCATCCACAATAGTGGGTTCCCTGTCTCTAAGTGTTTAAGCAGTGATTTGATATTATAAATATATTGTCAAAGATATTATGTAAAGGCTCCTATTTGGGGTATGAGATCAAGCCAGAACACTTTCAAGGTAGCTTCCAGATTTAAATTCTACGACTTTATTCATGCGCAAAAAGAAGAAATCATCAGCCCATGGTGCAGTGGCTAAATGTTATCTTCAGTATCCTCTCATTTTCCCTTTTTTGATTCCTTTTTTTTTTTCTCCAGACACCTCCATTCCATTCCTAGGAGCCTGATGCTCATGATGCCGACTGGGTTTCCACCCAGGTCTGCCTTTTAAAAACACTTGTCGCTGTCACTGCTGCAAAATGAGTCCCCTGCTTCCCCGTCAAGATGTCCAGGATCTGAAAACAGCTCACTGTCAACCAACAATACCGATGAAAACTAAACAGTGAATGTCAGAATTTGCAAAACTGAACGCTCTTGGACGTAAACTATAAACTTAATTATCAACAGTCTGTACCATACATTTTTAGTCATTTTTCATTTATGAGCTTCTAGGTTCACTCTTAAATGTGTTGGATTAATTTTGTCTCCTCCACTCAGATGGTTAGAAACTGCAGGCAGGAAGTTTATGATTTTCTGAATCCTCCACAAAACTTAGTATTTTGGTCGTAGGAGATTAGTCAATTAAAACAAGGGTGAGTCACTGTATTTGTGAGCTAGTTTGTTCATTTCTTCCAAACACTACAGAGGATCCTCAACGTGCCCGGCACTGTGATGCTGATAGGGTGTAACGGTGGGTGGCAGAGCCCCTGCTCCATCTGGGGAAAAAGTCAGCCAGAAAGTGGCTCCTGGTAGACAAGTTGCATCTTTATTACAGTTTACTCTTCCATGACCCATTCAGGCAAGGATGGGTGTCCAGGTTCATTTTAGAAGAAAAGTAAGGCACAGAAAGGACTGACTGCCCAGAAAACAAGAGTCAAAACTGAAACCCAAGTCAGTCTGGCTCCATGTTGCCTATAAACAAAGAAAATACAATTACAAAGCAAATCGGTTTTCATGGGGGAAGCCACAAGTTTTCTTCCGGGAGCACCGGGGTCGGGGGTGGGGGAGGAGGGATCATTTTTTTACCTGTGATTGAATACAGCGAATAGAGCAAAAACGGCCTAGTGTAGTCTTGGTGGATGCTAAAATATAATTCAGCAAAACCAGGGGCAGGAGTGGCCGTGTCTTACCAGGTGGAACTGTGTGAGCGACCCTGCCCAACTACGTGCCAGGCCCAACTTCACAGGGGTGCCTCGAACCCGCGGGTGCCAGGCGCTCTGGCTGATCTGCGAAGAACCACAGCTCGGGTGCCATCTAGTGGTGAGTCCGAAGCCGCGTTGTAAGGCTGGAAAGAGGATGTGCTGCCAAAAGACTCAGCCAGCTGTAATGCGGATGGGCCCTGAACCTCAGGCCTAGGACCCATCACAGCATCCTTTCCCACGAAATCATTTTCTGTCCATGTTGCTGTGAGATCTGTATCCCTGAACTCAGTGGCCTCTCCAGCCCACACTTTCACCTTCCAGGCTTTCCAGAAAGAAATTTAAATGCCCTTCTGTACTCTGCTTTGTATTTCCGTGGATGTTAGCCCTCCCCCTCCCCCACCTCCCCACACAAACACACTCCCCCCACCTGTTGGCAGGGTCATTCATCAGAGACCTACCCCAGGGGGGGAGCTTTTCCTAAAAACGAGATCCAGACAGGAAAATTCCAGCAGCTTGAGAAGTCGAGGGATGGGGCCTACCAAGGAAGAAAATGTTGTTCTTGCAAAAGGTACCCCCATCAACAGAACCTAGGAAACTTGCAAAAGGTATCCTCATCAACAGAACCTAGGAAACTAGGGCATCCTCAGCAGCCTCTTGAGGTACCAGGCCATATTCAGAGCCTCCCTCCTTCTCTCCTGTCCCCTCTCTTTGCCAGGTCTGCCACACCTCAGCCCCAGCCCCGCCTTCCGAAAGGGCAAGCGGATGTGCAAAGTCTGGACCTGGACATGAAGGGAGGTGGGCAGCTTCAGCCGTCCAGTGATGCGGGCTTGAGCTTGATGTCAGAGGTGATAGAGCGACTACATGTCATCCCAGAGGATTTCCTCTGGGGACAACTGGGCGATGAAGCGTTCTCTGAGCTCATCCTTACATTGACACTTGATGCACCCAATGTAGACACTGTGTCACTACATAATGTTACATGTTTTGTGAGTGCGCATATATTTTTATTTAAAATGTATCTCCTTTTTAGGACTTTTGATAAGCAGAATAATCCATTTCTCCAAAAATGTCCACATCTTAATCCCAGAACCTGTGCATACATTACCTCCAGAAGCCAAAGACAATACCAATGTGATTAAGGTTAAGGACCTTGGGACAGGGAGATTAGCTTGGATTATCCAGGTGGGCCAATCTGATCACATTAGTCCTTTAAAAGCAGAGAACTCTTCCAAGCTATAGTCAGAAGGAGAGCAATGGCAACAGGAGAAGGGTCCACGAGAGAAGTGATGTTGCTGGCTTTGAAGATGAAGAAAGGAAGCCAGGCACGAACCAAGAAATGGGGGCAGCTGGAAGCTGGGAAAGGCAAGGAAACAGGTTCTACCCTAAAGTGCCCAGAAAAGAATGCAGCCCTGTGGAAATTGATTTTAGCCCAGTGAGACTCAGGTAAGATTTCTGCAGAACTGCAAGATCATTTGCATTGTTTTAAGCCACTAAAGTTGTGGTAACTCGTTGGAGGAACTATAAAAGCTAGTACAGGCCTCTTCCTACAGGTTTTGAGATCTCCAAGTCTCATTTAGCAGCAAAACAAGAACTGCCTAGAGCTATGCTGCCTCTCTCTTTGCTCAGATAGGGGCCACATTTTTGTTTGTTTGTTTGTTTCATTTTCACTTTGTTTCAGGATCTGGGAGAAAGGTGTTATTTCTATTAATCTAGTTTATTACCCAGAAACCAAAAGATCTATTATATCCCACCAAGTAGGCCTCTAGTGAATGTCTTCAGACTCTTCAAAGGGTTCTGAATCAGGGGGCTCTTGCAGATGGCTTCTTTGCCCCTCATCACTGATTTGGACACACTCTAGAAATAGACATATGAGCATGTACTATAGAGAGGGCATAAATGGATTGTCTCTGCCAGGAAGTTGTGGCTCCTTAAGGAACACTCATTGAATCGTAAAGTTGTCCAAACCTCCCTACTGCAGTAATTTCATTCTTGGGAATTTTTTACTTGAAACTAACATGCTAAATAAAATGTGCATAGGAATTTTTATAAGATTATCTATGACAGTAAACACAACAACAAAGGAAGTACCAGTAGTCAAAATTCCAAAGTAAGAAAATCTTTAATTACTATTCTGTGCCTCTTTGGAACCATTAAAAACTACAATTACTCATTAGGGAAATGTTCTTATTATGCGAAATGGAAAACACATATTTAAAATAGTATTCATTCAATAATCCTTTACTGACCACATGCTAGGTGTCAGGGCTTGTACTGAGCATCGAGTAATTAAGGGGAACATAGTATATATACTCACTGCCCATTTGGACCAAGGTTCATGACTGCAAAACTATAAAATGATCTATACACATGGAAGGAGATGCACCAAAAACTGAAGCGTGGTGTTATCTCAGGGCATGGTAAATACTCTCCTTCACCTTCTTAAATTATCTTTTCACTTAAAAGCGTTATATTAAGGAATAGGGCGGGAAGAAACCTAAACCTCTGGACCTATGTCCTGATGCAGAGCACGCTCCTTGCTGAGAATGCAGGCTCTGAAGATGCTGTTTAGAAACACAACCAACAACAGCATAGCAGGTCAGGAGGCCAGGCTGGTCCACAGCAGGGGAGCAGGAATCCAGCTGAATACACAGGTCCTTCCCAGGTGGGGCCAGCTCTGGGAGGCCACATGGGAGCCCAACCTGACACCCTCTGTGTATCTGGGAAACTTTGTCACTGCACTAGGCCTGGCCCTGAGGGACGGCAACACCTGTCTCTACCTGTCTCCCAGCTGCCCAGAGGTTAACTGGGAAAGCAGATGTTGCGTTCATTGTCGTTACTATGCTGCTGTCTATGTCAGGCCGGCCCCATACACTAGGGCTGGTTCATTTCTGGAGTGCCTTCTAAAGCCGGCAGCGGTGGGCGCTGTGCTGGGCCCGAGGCCAAGTGTGGGCTTTGCAGGGGCCGGGATTCAATTCCCAGACTTCCCAATTGCAAGGTACCCGTATTTTCCGGCGTATAAGACGACCCCCTAATTTTACAGTTAAAACAGGTTTAGGCCTATATTCGCTGTATAAGACTACAGCCTCGGAAGTGGGGGGTAGTCTTATACAGCAAATATAGGCCTAAACCTATGTTTTACCTGTAAAATTAGGGGGTCGTCTTATACGCCCGGTCGTCTTATACGCCGGAAAATACGGTAAATGCTCAACCTGTTGAGCTATCCTGGCATCCCCTGAGGCCAAGTGAGATGAACCCAGAGGAGGCACAGCGCCTGGACTTGAGCCTAGAGTCCAAAGACACCTTTATAATGTGACCAGATGTCCCGCTTTTGGTGGGACAGTCCAGATTTTTAACAATTTGTCCCATGTCCCGCGGCGTTTTAAAAAAGTCCCGATTTTTGGAAAGAATGCGCGACAAGCTAGGGAACGGCGGGAGATAGACCAAATTTTTAATCAAGAACCCCCTCCCCGCCGGTCAATGGTGTCCCGCTTTACCAATGTTAAAATCTGGTCACCTTACTTTACGATGGTGTAGATATGAAGAACATTTAGACAACTGATTAACTGAGCATGCAGCAACAGTGAACAAGAGACTCACTAGCACTGAACATGAATGTGTGGGACAGCGCATTGTGAAGAAAGCATTTAGAGAGGCCTCGTCTTCTCTCTTGACTTCAGTCCTCCTACCAAACCATAACTTGCTTTTAAATAATGAGCAGCTCACTTTTATCGGTTCCTTTCATGCCAGGCTCTGTTCTTAGCACTTCACTTGGATCATTTCACTTAATCCTCACAGCCACCCTAATAGATGGTGGTATGACCTTTGTTTTACCTTTGAGAAAATAGGAGGGTCCAGGTCCTCATAACTATGGTAGGTGGCCCAGAAGAGCAGGTTTAGGACTGTTAGCCATGATTCATCGCTGCTATTGGAACTTTATGTCTGATTAATTCAGCTTGTGCTACCAAATCCGGCAAATAAAGTGGCCTTCTCTGTCCTCCGCACTGTCCCACTAGCCAATCTCCCAACCTCCTGTGCTTTGTGTCTCCCTGACCTGCACTTGCTGCCCATGTGATAACCCAACTCTCATTTCCTCCTTTCAAGCTCTCGTTTAAAATACACTTCCATTCTCACCCTTCTCTCCTGCATGTTACCATGTCTGGCCCCATGTGGAACCTTACACATACCTTAGGGCAGGGGTGTCTAATCTTTTGGCTTCCCTGGGCCAGATCGGAAGAACTGTCTTGGGCTGCACATAAAATACACTAACACTAACAATAGCTGATGAGCTAAAAAAAAAAAAATCTCATAATGTTTTAAGAAATTACGAATTTGTGTTAGGCTGCATTCAAAGCTGTTCTGGGCTGCGTGCAGCCGGTGGGTCACGGGTTGGAGATCGGATGCAAATTGGAGCATATATCAAAATCAGCTGGATAGCCTGTTAAAACAGATGACGGGGCTTCACTCCCAAAGGTTCTGATGCAGTAGCTCTGGGGCAGGGGGAAGAATTTGCATTTGCAGAAACACACACGAGTAAATAAAACGTTTTATCATTCTAACTTGAAGAATATGATCTTGTAATGACAAAATGGGAAAGTGGGTAAAGCTGTGGTTTCTCTAACATTGAAAGTCGCAAACTGCCAAGGCTCTGGCCCTGTGTTTAAGTCACTCTCTCCCTACTCCGCCGGCCATTTCTGGGTGGCAGGGCAGGCCGGGCTGGGCCACACCCTTGGGCCATGGCAGATCAAGGCTAGGCTGCAAGGTCTGCAAAGGTCTTTGCCAGCAGCATGCTGTGCAATCCTGCAGTGGCCACAGAGCTGCACAGAGCTATGCACCAGTCACACGAGGCCTGGCACTTAGAAAACTCCCACACTTCGTTTCATGTTCTGCTGCTACACTCTTGAAAGTCTTCATAATTTTCAAAACCCAGGAGCTTTCTTTTCATTTTGCACCAAGCCTGCGCATTATGTAGACAGTGCAAGGTAGCCAGACCCTCCTGGGAGGGCTCAGAACCTCAGCCTGAGGGTGGGGACCAGAGGAGGTGGGGGGCTGCCCCCAGGTCCTCAGCTTCTTCCTATCTATTCTCCCCTGGCCTGGAGGGAGTAGCTGCTTCTGTTCAGCAGCTTCTTCTGGATCCCTTCAGAACACCTCTTCCTTTACCTCTTTTAATAATTCATCACCTTCCACTAGGTAACAATTCTTTATATTAAATTTTTCTTGTTCAAGTGAACTATATGCTTTCTGGATCTCAAGTGCCATCTCCCCATCACAAAACAACATAAAATAAGAATTCTCTTGGCCCGTTCCTTGCTTTAGGAATGCTGGGCTCATAAATGAGGTCATGTCTGTAAAGTGCTATGAGCTCCTTGAAGACAAATGATATATAAATACATATGATTATTAGCTAAGAGGCTCAAAAACTAGTCTGTGCATGAATGCACTGGAAATCAAACAGGACCAGGGGAGGACAATAGGACTCATCATTTCCAAGGGCCTCTTGATTCCTTTGTTTCTGTGCTTCGCAGTTAGCCTTCCCCTACCCACCCAACACCCATACACAGGAGCAACAGTGTAGCCCATGTAGTTAAAACAGGGCTTTCTAATCTTTGGTTTCATTTAGCCACATTGGAAGAAGAATACCAGTAGTTATTTTGGGCCACAAATAATATACAGTAATGATAGCTGATGAGCTAAAAAAAAAAAAAAGAAGAGAGAAAAAAAAAAAGAAGAGGAAGGAAAAGGAGAAGGAGAAGAAAGAAAAAGAAAAAAGACAAAAAAAAAAAAGGTCACAAAAATATCTCATAATGTTTTAAGGAAGTTTACAGATTTGTGTTGGGCCAAATTCAAAGCTGTCCTGGCCGTATGTGGCCTGTGGGCTGCAGGTTAAACAAGCTTAGGTTAAACCACTTGAAGAGCAAAGTCAGCAGAATTCAAAGCAATTGCCAGGTTGGAGGGGTTTCCAGAAAGATAAGTAAAAAGAAATCCTGTCCGGATTTTCCATATTGATGGTTGTTCACTTGCCCTAACCTAACCTAGTCATCAAGGTTCGCACATGCACAGTTTTAAAGGAACCTGGAGTTCAATGAAAGAAAAAGAAAGGGCTCTTCTATCTTACGTTTGCTTTTATAAGGAAAAGAGGAGAGGAGGAA
Source organism: Craseonycteris thonglongyai (assembly GCA_004027555.1). Taxonomy (NCBI): domain Eukaryota; kingdom Metazoa; phylum Chordata; class Mammalia; order Chiroptera; family Craseonycteridae; genus Craseonycteris; species Craseonycteris thonglongyai. The sequence goes on from PVKE010011720.1 coordinate 16,839, forward strand.
GAGGAGGAGAAAGAGTGGGAAAGGTGGAAGGAGAAAGGGAAAGAACTTGTTCAGTCTTCTCTTTTGTCTTAGAAATCTGGAAAGAACCTTAGAAGTCAACCTTAGTACTTTCTCATTCCCTTTTAACGTGATATATGAATGATGAGGATCAAGGTGGTAAACTACATTTTCTAAGTTTACAATGTCAGTAGCGCATCAAGGATAAGGATTCAGGTTGCTCCCTCCCAGGTTGGTACACTTCATATTCAATAATCCTGTCTGTCTTCCAGTTTTAGGAACTTGGGCAAGTCATTTCCTCTCAGACCTTGGCTGACTAACCTATAAAATGTAAATGCAACCTAAAGTAACTAAAGAAAGACAGCTGAGAAATAAGACCTCTTGAGGTCCCTTCAGGTTTTCAATCAGCCAGTCAACAAATATTTTTAAAGATCTAAGAGTAAGCAATGAAATATCCAGCCAAAGGTAACTTACGGTAAGCAAATAAAGGCTTTACTGTCTTCTCATAACAAGAAGTCAGGACATAGATCCAGTGTCTGGTATGAGTTAGCAGTTTAATGACACCATGATGGACACAGCAACTCTATCTTTCCATTTCATCTTTAATATTGGCTTCCAATCTGCGTTACTGTTGTTTCATGGTTGCAAGATGGCTTCTGCCATCCAGATGTCACATTCTTTTTCAAGGTCATTTAATACTTTTCAAATACCCAACATGCAAAGAGGTGCTTTGATCTTGCAATCATGCTAACCGTAGTTCCTTTGTACGGTACATACCCTGTCAAATTGAGAAAGATCATTTCATTTATAGTTGATGAGAGTGTTTTTGTTTAAATCATGAATAAGTGTTGAATTTTGTCAAATTTTGTTCTACCCTGATTGAGAGTATACAAATTGTGTGTGCTTTTTTAAAATTCTGTTTATGTAGTGAATGACATAAATTAATTTTAAAATATTGAACTGACCTTGCATTATTTATTTATTTATTTATTTTTTGCAAAAATCCCACTTGGCTAAGCTATCTTACTTGTGTACTTATGGTTAGATTTCATCTGCTAATATTTTGTTAGAATTTTGCATCTGTGTTCATAACAAATATTGATGTGTAATTTTCTTTCCCTTGTATCTCTTGGTATCAGGATTATTATGACCTTATATTATTAGTTAGAAAGTTTTTCCTCCTCTTCTATTTCTCCAAAAGAGTACATGTAAGATTGGTATGATTTCTTTCTTAAATGGATAAAACCATCTGGCCTGACATTTTTTTCAGGAACCTTAAAAAATAAAAGACTATTCAGGTGGTCTATTTCTTCTTGTATTAATTTTGGGAAATTGTATTTTTCAAAGAATTTTTTCATTTCATCGAAATTATTGAAATTATGTTTTCTTATTCTTACCATTTTCTTATTATTTCTTATTCTTTTCGCTTTTTGTAAGATCTTTAGGAATGTTCCTCTTTTATTCTTGATATTGGTTATGTATTTTTTTTCCTTTCATTTTTCCTAATTAATCTCACTAGGAATTTTATTAATATTTTCAAAGAACTAATTTTGGGGTTTTGTTAATTTTGTCTAACTTATATTTTTTAATTATTTCCTTTCTTCTACTCACTTTGGGTTTAATTTGCTTTTCTTTCCTAACTTCTTAAGGTGGAAACTTAAATAATTGATTTAAAACTTTTCTTTGCTAAAATAGGCTTCAAAAGCTATACATTTCTTGTTAAGTACTGCTTTAGCTGCATCCCATGAATTTTGATGTATTATCATTATCATGAGGCTGACCAAACACCATTTTAAACAGGTCAGGAAAGAACAATACTGTCCCATTTCAAATGGTGCATATGGTCAGCCTACTGATACCTCGAATTCAGTTCAGTGAGACTAGAATGACCATATATAATGTTTGAAACAGGACCACATTGCTATTTTCTGTCATGTTTAAAATAGTCTTTGGGGTCAGCCTAATTATCATTCCATTTGAAACGTTTTCTATGCTCTTAGAACTATGCCTGGCATAAAGTACTCAGTGTTATCTCCTATTAGATCCGTTTTTTGTTTCTCTTGTTGCTAAGTGACAATGAGTTGATGGATCACTCTGACAGCGATGTTCGTTCCACCTTCTTAGCCTCTTTACTGTTTCCACTTCCGGAAGCACTACACCTTCTGATAGGCCCAGTCTTCATCCTTCTTCTGGTTAATTCCTAGTCATCTTACAGGTGTGAACTCAAGTGTCACTTCCTCAAAGAAGCCATCAGTGAGGACTCAGACTGGGATGCTCCTTTCATGCGTTGGATTGAATAGTGTCCCCTAAAAGTTCATGTCCACCCAGGATCTGTGAATATGGCTTTATTTGGAAGTGGGGTTTTTGCAGATATAAGAAAAGGTCATACTGGATTAGGATGGGCCCTCTATTCAATATGATTGAGGAAATTTGGACACAAGAGACACATGGGAGGACACTATGGGAGGACAACAGAGGCAGAGATTAGAGTGAGGCATGTACAAGATGAGAAATGCCAAAGATTGCCAGCAACTGCCAGACGCTAAAAAGCAAGGAAGGATCCTGCCCTAGAGTCCTCAGAGGGAACACGTCCTTACCAACATCTTGATTTCAGACTTCTAGAACTGTGAAAGTTTATGTTTGCTGTTTTAAGCCACCCAGTCTGGGGTAATTGGTTATAGCAGATGTAGGAAATGAATGCACTATGTTACATGTCTTTACACTTCATGCTTCTCTTTCTTAGCTCTTATCAAGTAATTATAGTATTATATGTGAGTCATCAGGGAATGCTGATGGTGTGTAATTATATTAGCCTGTCACGTTAGTGACGGCCTCCTTAAGAGAGACTACTATAATCTACCAGTCACTCAAATGGTAAGGATTTTGAAGGGTACACAGTTTGTTTTAAAAAAGGTTTCTATTTTATTGTTTTTGACACAGAGAAAGAGAGACAGAGAAACAGAGAGAGAAGGGGGAGGGCCCAGAGCAGTCTCCATAGTTGTATGTCATATGTTTTTCAACATGGTTTCATTCCACACAGGTGGGTGCAGAGCCATGCAGGGCAGGAACCAGGCTGGGGGCCTCCTGCATGGGAGGCATGCCCCCTTGGGCTGGGCCAAACTGGAGGCCTTGTACATGGAAGCTCACCCCACAGGAACTGAAAAGGGCACCCTCGTCCCCACATGGGAAACACACCCTAGTTCAGCATATGGGTCCGCGTGAGCTGCGGCAGGGATGGGGACTTGATCCTCAGTCCCCAGGGCTGCAAAGAGAGCACTCAACCTGGTGAGCCATCCCGCTTCCCAAGGGCACACAATTTTAAAGGAGCCTGGACTTACAGCCACAGCATATTAGTGGCCAACTCCTGCAGCTTCTCAAAGCTAGCCTTAGGTACAGGTTACAGAGGTTTCTAATGAGTACACTATCCAAACTAGTCATTTAAAAAATACATAGCAACAGAGCCATCAAAGAGCACTGAGGTAGGAGTCAGAACCGTTGCTTCTGCATTCCTCGCTGCCTCCAGGGGATTCTGGGCAAGTCACCTGACCTCTCTGGGTTCCGGTTTCCTTAACAGTGAAAGGAGGTAGTCTGGACTAGACAGTTCCTGCAGTGCCCTTGGCTGGAATAGTCTGTGTTTTTATGATTGTAATGTGGAGCAATAGAAAAAAGACTGTGTTTAGTACTGAAGCACAAGGCCCCTGGTCACTGCTAATCTTCCTCTATGAACAGTAATCTGAATCCAAGGATGAACTACCTCAAGGAGGAAATGACCCAGGCTGGTGCTGGGCCAAGAAGCTTAAGATGTACAGCTACTAGTTCTGTCCAAGCTCGTTTTACTTGACAAAAGTAGTGGAGTAGAAGTTTCTGGGGCTCTCATTAAAAACAAACAAACAAAACAAAAAACATTTTAAAGTAGCTAGGCTGCTGGTAACTTCCTTTTTCTGGAAAGCAGTGTAATCACCTGTTTAAATGGGTTGGGGGGTGGTTTGGGGGCAGAAGAAATATAACAACGGTGATTTTCAAGTTCTCTTCCAGATCTGTGACTTCAAGGCAGCCTTTTTTGTCAAGCTGGAGAGAGGGGCCTTGAGCTAAGTATCAGGTCATGAAGTCAATCTCAGGAGCTGGTGCTCTTCACAGTACTAGTTCTTCTCATAACCACTGCATGTGTTGGGGGTGGGGGTGGGGGCGTCTGTTTTCCCCAGAATAAACGCTGATATATGCAACTTTTGGTAAGGATGAAATCCTGGCTCTTAATAATTATGTAGAGTTTCAGAGATTCACCAAACGAGTTTGAGCCTTAGCATCCCTTGTAAAACAAGTACAGCTACTGGCAAAGTTGTAAAAATGTCAACAGTAGCGCAAACATGCCTCGCGGTTGTTAGGTTTTCGAATGTCGTTTTCCATAATCCTTAGGAGCACAAAGGAAAGATAAACTGCGGTGTCATGAGCACGTTGACGCTCGCTGACAGCCACACAGGCTAGCACAGGCGTTCACCAAGCCGCCGTGCTGATTACTTCGGCGACACCGCTCTCACTTCTGGTACTCACTGCGCGGAGGGGCGCCCCCGCGAGTACACGGAACAGCTCTGCACGCGCTGTCAGTCATCCGGCGCAGGCCCCGCCCCCCGGACGCAGGCCTCGCCCCTCGGCGTGCGCGCTCCCAGCGCGGCGGCGACGCGGCGCGGGCGAGGCCGGGAGGCGGCGCGGCCCCCGGGAAGGTGTTCAGCGCCTGGAAGTGGGGCTCTTGGTGCCTTTGCCGCCCCCGACTCGCTGAGGGAGCCGGGATGCGCCCCGTTCGCGGCTTCCCGCTCGTAGGAGCCCCGGCCGCGGGACCGAGCGCTGATGAGCAGGTGAGGCGGCCTTCCCGGCGCGGACGAGGGGAGGGCAGGCGGCCGAAGCGGCCTGCCGGGACGGAGACGGTTGGAGCGTGGGACCCGGCGGGCCGGCGAGGACTGCGGGCGACCCTTGGCCCACGAGCGTCCCCGCGGCTGCGGGCGCTGTTCCCTCGAGTCTCTGCCGCGCGGCCTCATCCGCGCGCGCCGGCCGTCTGCGCCCTTGACCCTGGGCGGCAGGTGCTCTGCCACAGCCCCGGGCAGGGGTGCCCTGGCAGTCGTGCTGTCGCGCCGCGGGCCCCGGCGGTCACGCTGGGTTTTCCCGCTGACACGTAGTGTGGGCGGATCCGGCCCACGGTGGGAAGGCCAGGCCGGGAAGAAGGGATGCTGCGCCGAGGACCCGGCACTTCCCGCCTGCCGCCTTACCATGACATTTACGTGTTCGCCATCGTTTTTCCTTTGCGTTTGCTACGTTTCGTTGTTTAGGTTTCTCCTTGGAAAAATGGAGCTAACTGAGCCGTAACGTCATGGGGAGAACAGTGTTTCTCAGACTTGAGTAATGCGTGGACACCTTTGAAAGGGACAGCTGTTTCATTCTCTGGAATGTGTCCCAAAACCCAGTTAGATGAACACTGGTGCAGAGCATTTTCAGAGAATGTTTATCACGATTAGAAAAGGAAAGAGATGCTTTTCAGTTCAGGTTCTGTGCCAGAAGATAGGTGAGAGGTTATTAAAGAATTCTAAATTAGTGACCGAAATCCCTAGTTTAATTCCACATTACAGTTTTTACTGTATTCTGCTCTGTGTAATGAAAATACCTAATTTTCCAGCCTTGGAGAAGCCTGAAAGAGCCGTATTCTTTATGTTATCCTATGCTTGATAATATCTTGTCTTTGTATCAGGTTTGTTGTTTGACACATTAGCTGAATTACAAAGTGGAATTTGTATAAGTAGTTTAATTGTTTATTTCTGTGTTTACCTTAACTCTGACTTACCACTTGTATTTGTTGCATATTGAATCTCTGGTTTACACTCCTGGCCCGAATAGGAATACCTGATCTCAGCCCTTGTGTATATAGCCCAGGAAAAAAAAGAAGAAAGAAAAATGGAAGTTCATCTGAAGACTTACGTATTTATCCACATTATATGTATATTCTCTACACATTTGTTCAGCATGTTTTGTTTTGTTTGTTTTTTTAACAAATAAAGAAGATTCAGAATGTGGAAAAACATTAGAAAGTATAACAAGTTAAATCTTGGCAAAGGAAAATATTGACCTGTGCCTTGAAGGAAGTGTAATATTGAGAGCAGGACATTTTGAAGGAAGTGACACTAAGGAAGTATTGAGGCAAGAATGAGAATTACGTAAGAGAGAGGAGACCCATCTCACTGGAGCAGAAAGATGTTATTGGCAGGGGGTGGTGGGAACATGTTGGTGAAATAAGATGGGGTCAGTTGGTGAATGGAGGTTCCAAATAGCACACAGGGATATTGGTGTTGACACAGGCTCCAGAAGTGTTTAGAGCTGGTTATATTTTGAAGGTAGTGCTTTACAAAGAGGTGTTTCTGAAGAGTGGAATTCCCAGTGAAGGCAGAAGGTGGGTGACCTGCCTAGAGATCTGTCTTGAGGTAGTGATGTCTGCTGTGGTCATTTTAGATGTGTGGACTCTTTGAGGAAGAATTGCTAGGACCTGATGAATGGTAACCATGTGTCTACACACAGGTGAGTGGGAATAGAAGTTAAGAACTAGGTGACCCCAGTCAATGGTACCCCTCTTAGACCTGGAAATTTAGAAGGTGGTATTAGTTTATGTCAAAAGATTTTGACCACAGACTTAGACTAAATGACTTTAAACTAACACAACATCTTCAGTAAACACAGGATGTGGAATTAGAACTTGAAAAACGTCAGCAGTGGAATTGGAAATTGAAGAAAGTTAGAGTTGCAGATTTGGAAAACTATAGATGTGATGCAAAAAAAGTATAACCAGAAAAAGATCATTTAAAATGGGGACCACAATTTAGTAGTGAGAGGTAGGAAGAGGTTTGAGTAAGACTTGATATTGAAAAAAGAAAGACTTGATATTGAATAATAAAAGTTTAAATTTAAAAATAAATATTGAAGAAAATATAGGTCATAAATGCAACCACGTGTATTCTTAAAGAATAAGTCAAGTTGTCTTGCTTGATTTGTTTTTCCCACAACTGAGTGCTGCACAGCATCCTTTACTTCATTTTGGCCTCTCTGACAAAGATAGTTATTTCTTACAAAATTCTGCTTAAGTGTTGGTGGGCTTTGATTTTTCAAGGTTCTCTTGTAATCCTCTGATGTTCACGTCATTGTTTTTTGAAGTATTCTTCATGTCATCTCCCCTTTTCTTACTCAGAGGTCTAGCCCTTCCAGAGTCTCATTTGTCTATGATTTTTATTTGCATGTGATTTGAGAATTTGCTGTCTGTTTCATTGCATCCTGCATTTTTCAACACAGGAACCATTTCACTTTGCAATTAATTTGTACTGTTTTCACTGGTTTTCTTAGGATTGTCACTGACATTGACCCAGTAACCAATGAGCTTTACACTGCTAAAGAATGTTCAGTTAAGGAGGGCCCTACTAGCTGAAATCATGAGAATTACATGCATCTCTCTGATGACAGACAGATAGATAACAAAAGACAATTTAGGCGTTTTAGAAACATGACAGTTTTATGTACTGTTACTAAGAGTTAGCCTCCTTAAACTCTGGTACCAAGATTCTTAGCTGCACATACAATTGGAGTTTACATTTTAAAAACAAATTACCATATTGTTGATTGCTGGGTAATACTCAGCCATACTTTTGTCCTTAATAAAAGTAACACTTAAGGAATATATAAGCTGTTCTATTTTTCCTTTGTCTTTAAACACAGGTTTTGTAACTTACAAAAATATCTATTGTTTTTGTCAAATTCTTCACATATCTCAAAAAAAAAGTCCTAAGACAAACACTTTGCTATGATGCTTCTAATTGTGCATCTTCTCTTTTGAAATGTATTCTCTGTTCTCCCTCATTCTCTAGGGGGAGTCTGCCCCCTACCTCTAGGAATCTTTTTTGGAACCAGCCTTGATTATGCTCCTTGAACTCTTCTAGTCTGGATAATTTAACATTTCTTTTTTGTTATGCTCTTGATTATTTTCTTGGTATTAGTATTTTCTCTGTAATCAGTCTGCAAACTCCTTGAAATATAGAATAAGGTTTGTTACTCTATGCCTGACCTTCATATCGCTTCGTAGTACTCATCATTGAATCATTAAAGGCCTTTCCTTTCCCAAGGATCTTGACTTTAAGCTGTTAACTAAAACATTCTTTTCTTTTATTCATAGTTCAGATATCATATAATTACCAGTTTTTTTAAAATGTTCACATTGGAATTACTAAAGGGTGTCCCCAAAATCATGCAAGAAGTAATTTTGATAGAAAACACAGGTTTATAATTAAAAATTGTAAATTTTCATAGCTCAACGATGAAAACACGTTCTTTCGTGTAGCGCTCCATTTTTAATAACCCTGAACTGTCAGTTGTCACGCTGTCTTTTTTCCCATTGGCAACACTTTACCACACAAATGACGCAAAATTCAAATCTTGCGTGAATTTTGGGACACCCTTTATGTCATGAGGCATTTTTAAGATAGGCTTTCTTGATATATCCAGAAGAAGATTTGATGCTGGAAACTGGAGCTATGAGCCAAAAGTAGCTTGTTAAAAATAGTTCTGTTGTTTCTTCTGATGATAAAATTAATATACGCCCTTTAAGAAATATAGGCACATCTAGGGAATAAAATAAAAATGATCCATTGTCCTATTACTCAGAAATAACTAACAACTGTTTTCCTCCTATGCATGATACCAGTTTTTTCATCTATAAGTCATGGACATCTTTTATGTCAATATAGATCTTCATCATCACCTTTAATAGTCACATCATATTCTATTGCATAAATGGACCATGTTTCATTTAACCCACCCCATGTAATGCACATTAGTTTAGTAACAATGTTTTGCTATTATACACCATACTAGGATGAACATCTTTATACATATTTTAGTAAATTTACCCTATTTTCCTAAGGATGAACTTCTAGAAGTGTGATAGGTTGAGCAGAGGATAAGATTGTTATTATAAACATTTTTATTTCTGTTAATCATATACTTAGTATCTATTTAGATTCTCCCCAGCAGTATTTATGACCTTTTTCCCTTCCTCTAGTTAGCAAAATATCTTCAGTCTTTAATCTCTGCCAATCTGATAGTAGTAGTAGTTTTTATTTATGCTTCTGTAAATTCTAATCATGTTATTTTTATCAGCCATTTGTACTTGTTAATTTCCAATTACCCTTGCTCATTTTTCTGCTCAGTTTTTCCCTTATGTATTTATTTTATAAACTTTCTATATGTAAGGGACATTTATCTTTAGTCACGTATGTTACAAGTAATTTTCCCAAGCCTTGTGTATTTGGGAAGGGATTTTTTTAAACACTCAGAAGTCTTAAACTCATGTATACATACATTCTTTCATTTATGGTTTGAGACATTGTTGTCATTGCAGAAAAGCCTTACCCACTCCAAGATTATGTAAATACTTATCTACATTTTCATCTTATATTTTTATGGTTATTTTTAATATTTAAATTTTTGAGCCATTCTAATAAAGGCATAATGTAGAAATTTCATTATATTCAAATCCTCAAAGGTAAGCTACTTTATAAAAACACATTAAAGTTCATTTAAACACCTATGTAATTGACATAGTTTTCCTTTTTGCTTCAACGTTTAAATGACAAATATTGTTTGTCCTAAGTTTTGGGTTTATGGTATGATATGGATACCATATTAAAATTAAAATGTGAATTTCCCCCCCTTTTGTCAGGTAGATGTGTGTGTGTGTGTGTGTGTGTGTGTGTGTGTGTGTTTTCATTCCCCTCTCCTGCATTATAAATTCTCTAAGGGCTGCATTTATGCCAAATTCATCTTTGCATCTCCCGTTCTCAACCATCCATGAAACAGTGGTTGCCCATCACTTGTGTGACAGGTACTGGTCACTGGGGAAACAGAAGAAAAAGTGGCTGTCCCTGCCAGTGAGGGATTTGCTGTGTGTTGAGAAAGTCAATCACAAGTATAACACTGTAGTCCACTTCTGTGATGAGCAAATACTTTAGAGATATGAGAGTTAGGAAAGTCCAGAGGGATTATGCTTGACTTGTGTCATAAGGATTACATAGAACACCAACAGATGGACCCAAACCAGAGTCATTCTACAAATGCAAAGGAATGTGGGGCATTTCAGTGACCTTCAGTTTGTGTTTAGTGTGGCTGGAGCATGGAATACATATCTGACTAGTCTGTCTGTCAGGGAATAAGATAAGAGAAGTAAAGGCTAGATCAGTGCTAATGAAGATGCTACATGCTCAAAATATACCCTTCTAACAGCTTCAGGGCAAGGATCATGTACCGGGTTATGTGGTTGGATTAAACACACAGTAGATAAAGAACACAGACGTATTCTTGGATTGTGCCATCTTCATGATTTTTCTCACTTCCTGAAACAGGGGGGCTTTACCTCTGGAAGGACCTCATTGGTCCTATAACGGTGTGTGAAGACTGACCTCTGACCTGTCAGCATGGGGAGGTGAGTGATGGTACTTAACCACTGGCATAATAAAACCTGGTGCCACAGAAACAGCTCTTGAGAGGAAAAAAATCTAAATCCCAAATGAAAAGTGTTCAAAGTTTTGCAACGTTTTTATTTGATACCTTTGTTCTTCCAGGGCCCAAAGGGGCCCCTGTCACAGAAAGTGATAATGCCAGGTAGATTCTCCAGGGGTTAATGTACTTTATCCTAAAGAGCAGGCATGTTAGATCCTCAGAGGGGTTGTATTAAGCACAGGAAAACCATCTCTAAGCCTTGGAGGTGTGTGGAGGGGATGGCAGATTCCATGGACTGTCCCAAGAACCCACATGGAGTTGAGAAACTACAAATAGAAAATTCCATTGGATTAGTGGGATACCTCCCGCTTCTGAGAGATATTTTAGTCCATGAAGCATTCTTTAAAGGGAAAACTAGAAATTAACTGTAAAGCAATAAAATTTATCCCAAAGGCAACAAGGTTTCATTTTTTTTTTTTAAGCCTAATAATAGTCTCATTCTTCACATAAACTGAGAATAAGAGTGTTTATTTGCAAAATGGTCTCAGGAATATTTCTAAAAGCACAGGACCTACAAAACTCATTTATTGACTTTGTTATGGGGGATATTGTTAAAGATACTATTTTCTTAATCATCAGGGAGAAATTTGCCTTGGAATCCAGTGTTAAGAAAATCTTATTCCTTCTGAGCTATGTACAGTCATGCTCTGCTTAATGATGATCATTAGACAATTTCCTTGTTGTGCAAGCATCATAGAGTGTGTTTACACAAAGCTAGATGGTATGCTTACTACACACCTAGGCTATATGCTGTAGCCTGATGCTCTAGGCTACAAGTCTGTATAGCACGTTACTATACAAACATCAAGAGGTTTAAGTCAAGCACAAGAGAAAAAGTGATCAAGAGATGAGGTAAACACGAGATTTTTGAGGCTTGCACTGGCATAACATGACATACTGTTTTACAGCAAACTTTGTTTTATAATCATTACTTATAATCTAAAATAACGATTAAAAAGTATAGTAAATGCATAAGCCAGTAACTCATTTATTATCATTATCCAGTATTATGTACAGTACATAGTCGCATGTGCTATATTCTTATGTGACTGGCAGTGCAGTGGGTTTGTTTACACTGGCATCACCACAAACACCTGAGAATATGTTGCATTACGATGATATGATGTCCCTAGGCAATAGGAATTTTTCAGCTTCATCATAATCTTAGGGGACCACCATCATGTGTACAGTCTGTTGTTGACTGAAACCAGAACATTAGCAGTGCATGACTGTATGTTTCTAATCTAATGGGGCAAGGTTTTGGCCACTTGGATGATCAACTACCCTTGAAGGCTTATCTTACTACATTCATTCTATGTACTAAATTTTCTTTTGGTTTCATCATCCTTATATCTGATTTCATTATAGATTTAAATGTTTATCTTATTGAACTTATTCTTGGAAGTTGCCTCTAATTATTATTTTTTAGAATAAAGAAGGATACAAATAAAAATTACTCTCAAGAGAGGGGAAAGCACAGAAGTGTCATAACCATCGGGACTTAATCCTCATTCATGTAATTTTATAATAATGGGTTCTGTAGCAACATAACAATATGGAAGATGTTGTTACACAGGTACCTGCTGGTAGGGAGATAGGAGCAACTCACATTGAATGTCTTACCTTCAAATCAGTTTAGGTGAAGGGAGGTCTCTTTGGAGCAGAGTCTTTAAACTCTGTTTTTTGAAATTTTAGGATCGGCATCTCCTGTCTTCTTCCTGCTTCCTGGCATTTTAGCATGTCTCCAGTGGGGTGTCCTCGAATTCTGAATACCAACTTACGCCAAATAATTGTAATTAGCATTCTAACTGCTGCTGTTTCAGTTTTATACTTCTCTGTTGTCATAATCCGAAGTAAGTATGGGCGGCTATCCAGAGACAAGAAATTTCAAAGGTAAGTGAAAAAAACATGTGTTTTACAGATGCCACAACTTCATTTCATGGCTTCAGGACTTTGGGATTAGGTTAGAATTTAAGTAGCCTGTGGCTGTAGGAAGTGGATGCTGTATTGAATACAGCATGACCTGAAAAATTAAACTGTTAGAATTTATTTAATCATTAATCAACAAATCCACATCATAAGAGGAATTAAACAAAAACTCCTATAATATCTTCTAAGCTGATTTTTCAGTTAATTTTGATAGTTGGAAACAGTTGTACTTTTCAGAACATGTGTGAACATTTTTTAAGGAATAATGAGTGCATATCTGATTTAGATTGTCTTTATTACTATCACTTGTTTTGCTTTCTTTGGACTCTTCAATCACTTGGCATTTGTAAAAATGTTATAGTGGTACTACTTCACAGCTTAGAAATCCCTGACTTGGTATTTGTTTACTGAATTTGCTCTGTTAGGTTTAGGCTGATACTCTTGTCACAATAAAACTGTATGTTTGTTTTTCTAAACAAGGTACTTGGCACGAGTTACTGACATTGAAGCTACAGACACCAATAACCCCAATGTGAACTATGGAATCGTGGTGGACTGTGGTAGCAGTGGGTCTCGAATATTTGTCTACTGCTGGCCCAGGCATAATGGCAATCCTCATGATCTGTTGGATATCAGACAAATGAGGGATAAAAACCGAAAGCCCGTGGTTATGAAAATAAAACCTGGTATGTAAATGATAAATATCTGATTGGTAACCAGGTCTGTTCTTTCATTCTCTGTAATGTCTTTCACATCGTCCCTTCTCTCTCCCAACAGTCATCACCCTATTCAGAGCTCACACTGGGACCCAATTGGTCTCCCTGTTTCACTTTCTTTTTTCTATCCATCTTGCATGAGGTGACTAACACCTTAATGAAATGTCCAAACACCATGTCTTTCTTTTGCCTTCTGCAACATTTATCATTGTACCTACTTATGATGTCTGCACAGTTGTTTACTAGCTGACTTTAGAGTTTTGTTTCCCCTATTTGGTAGCCATTGGTTTCCTGCTCATTCTTAATGACAAGGGAATTTCAGATAGCTCATGGAAATCTATACTCTTAATACATTGGTATATATGTCATTTAAAAAAATTGCTGCCCCAATATATTTCTAATCATCTAGATCAGGGGTCTCCAAACTTTTCAGCCCACGGGCCGCATTAACTATCAAACAGCAATTTGGGGGCTAACTACACACTGGAGGTCCAAATAAAAAAGAATCAAAACATAGATGTTGTTTTTAATTATTTATTTAATATTTTTTATTCAGATAAAAAGGTCTCCACAGGCCGGATGCGGCCTGTGGGCCGTAGTTTGGAGTCCACTGATCTAGATTATTTAATATCAGTGACCACAGAGCACTGATACCATGTCCAATTATTAAAAATACCCCAGCTTCTAAGTCAGCATGTTACATTTCCACATGCAGCACCCTTCTGTCAGGAGCATTAGGAGTGGACAGTGTCAGGAGTACCTTGAAATAAGCATTTTACATCTTGATATTTGATAATCACTCATTTAAAACAGTGAACCATAGACCTTAATAGAGATTCAGCACTTTTATTTCATCTTTCTAGTGAGTTAGATAGTAAAATATTAAATCCATACAATCTAAGCATTTATCTTTTATAATATTAGAGCAGTTAGTAAAAAATAATCATAGCTTATCTCCTACTTCAAAAATGTAAGTGAAAAGGAGATTTAGTTTTTGTTTCTTTTTAAAGATTTATTTTTATTGTTTTTGACACAAAGAGACAGAGGGGGAGGGCCCAGAGCAATCTCCATAGTTATATCATTGGTTTTTTACATAGTTTGATTCCACAGGTAGGTGCAGGGCTACACAGGGCAGGAACCGGGCCGGGGGCCTCCTAAATGGTGTTCATCACGGTGAGAACTGAACTGTGGGCCACACCCCAGTTCAGCACATGGGTCTGCACTGTCGGGGCTGGGATTTGAGCCTCAAACCCCAGGACTGCAAATAAGCACTCAACTCACTGAGCCATCCAGGCATCCCCAGATTCAGTTTTAACATGATAAAATACCCATCCTCATAAAATGGTTCTTAACCACATAGATTGTAGACCCTTTGAGTCCTACTCATTCTTCATTGAATAATTGAGGCCCTACTTCCTTCTTCAGGCAACCCTCAACAAGTTCATTGTTCTTTGATGTTTGGGCATCTGGGCACTGGCATATTGCTCAGAAAATACAAATTCTCTACCTCACTTTTCAGATTAGAGAGAGGGAACTTAATCTGTGTTTCTTATACAATTATTATTTTGATATCAGTACATTTCCATGAATGTAGATTATTTTTTCTATAAGTCTTAGTGAATGATTTTTACTTTTTACTTTTCTATTTTCCCACCACCTGAAATTTTTATGTATCCCTAATGTAGAAACATTTTCAGGTTAAAAGTAATATTGATCAAATAAAAAACTCTCTGTTAGATTAAAAATGAAAACAATATAAAGTACCTCACACTTCATCTAACCTCACGCACCAGGTTCCATCAGGGATTAAACGGCTCTCATGAAATAAGATGAAAACTTCCATGTCTTGGAGTTTTTCTTTGAGAACAAAGGAACATCTACCACAGTATCCTAGGGTAGATACCAGAATCTCATTAATATCAGGCTTAATGCTATCAGAAGTGTTTGAGGTAGAAATTCAAGAACCTTTTTATAGTACTTCTCTGTCCTGAAACATGGGCTCTTGTGTATAGTATTACAGCAAAGCTCTAGAAATTTCCTTACTAGATTCTGGATAGATTTGGGCTAAGTGTTCATTAAAATTGTATCTGTCAAAAAATCTGACTTTCAGTGTGTTCTTTTTTGTTGTTTGTTTGTTGATAACTTTGACAAATCACTTTATTTTTCTGAGTCCACAATTTTCTAATCTTTGAAATAAGGAATTTTGAGACTTCAAAAATTCCCCTCACCTCTAATATTGTAGGCTAAATGACAGCTAGAAATATTCCTTCACTTATAGAAATATTCTTTCACTCATTCAGTAAATATTTGCTGAGCACCTACTATTTGACAGGCACTATGTTAGGTGCTGAGGATATAAATTTGAACAAGACAGTCTATGCCCTTGAGAACCTTGTAGTTGAAATGAGATAAGCAACAGGTAGTTTTGATAATGTATAGTGAGTGATTCACCTAGAGGTAAGGGTAAGCATGGAATGTAATAAGAGCTCATCTTCAGGGTTCTGTTAGAGAAGACTTCCATAGAGGAAGTAGCTCAGTGGATGAGCAGGAGATAGCCAGATGAAAGGAGATGAGAAGTGAAAAAATGTGAGAGGAACCAAGGAGAGGCAATTGATGAAATCCTGAACATCTGTCGGGGTGAGAGAAAGGGATTTTACTCAGGTACTGGCTTGGGCTACTAGATGCAAGTGATGGTAGTCACTGAGGTAGGGAACAAGCAGTAAGAACAGGCTTGTAGTAGATGCCGAGTTCAGATTTGTATACGTGGAGTTGTGGGAGGTGGGGTGAGGGGTTATCACATATTGATCTGTAAGTTGGGTGGCTCCTGATAAGATTTGGAGATTTGAGACAATGTAGATGGTGATGGCAGCCGGGGGAGGGAGTGAGCTTGTCTGAAGAAAATAGCACTTTTCTTAGGGGCAGGGATGAGCTCATGTGCAGTCAATCCCAAGTGTCTGACATACAGCAGAGGCTTAGTTGGGTCTGTGGTTTTTGATGAGTGAGAGGAAGAGAGCATAGGATTGAATGTTTAGTACCGCTACCATTGAAGGAAGAGAAACTGGAAGGAATTACCAGAGGGGTAGGGAAAAACTAGGAGAGTATGGTGCATAGCTTGAATTTCTCTCAAATTAGTCGCATTGAAAAAGCATAACTTATTAGTTAAACTATCTGCTTGTTAACAGAAGTGTCCTTTTTCTGTAGGCATTTCAGAATTTGCTACCTCTCCAGAGAAAGTCAGTGATTACATTTCTCCACTCTTGAACTTTGCTGCAGAGCACGTACCACGGGCAAAACACAAAGAGACCCCTCTCTACATTCTCTGCACAGCTGGAATGAGAATCCTTCCCGACAGGTGATCCTCTGCACCAGGGCAGGCCAGCCATGTGGGGGTGGTGTGTCCTTTTCCTCTTCATCCCCTCTTCTCCCATCATCGTTATCAGAAGGGAGACATTAAAACTGGATTCTTCAGATCTAGAATCAGAACTGTTCCCTTAGCCGGAACTCACCAAATATCTTTTAATATATTTGTTTATGACTATAAATAGTAAAAGTTATTTTAAAAACTGATTTTCTATTGTATTAATTTAAGGATTGTATGTATTTGTAGTTTTACGTCCAGGAATCATATTCACACAACTCTTGAAAGTGCTTCCTAAAATAGTCTTTTCAAATGCATTGCTTTGGTTTTAAAATGTACAGTTTTCATCTAGGATTTAGCAGAGCCATAGTGGGTTTTTTTATTCTCTTTTTTAAAACAAAAATTCAAGGTCCAATATTTTGATAATGTAACTTTTGGGTTGTCTTACAGCCAGCAGAAAGCCATCCTGGAAGACCTTCTGACTGATATCCCCGTGCACTTTGACTTTCTGTTTTCTGACTCTCATGCAGAAGTAATTTCAGGGAAACAAGAAGGTTGGTATATTTGTCTTCAACTTGAAATTTGGGGAACTATTCCTTGAAATCCTCTGTATTTTCCCCTGTGTATACTTTATTAAACTACTCCTAATATCTTAAAATTTGAAAAACCATAGCCTGAAAATGTAATTTTTAAGTGGCAAAACTAGTTTCTTACATAGCTGGTCTTTATTATCAAAACATTAAGCCATTAAAAAAGTAACT
>PVKE010011721.1:0-39655 GCA_004027555.1 Craseonycteris thonglongyai
GGATACACGCGCCTTCATTGCCCACACATGGAACAGAGAGCTCCACCCAGCTGCCCCCAGCCTTGGTCTGGCACTGTTTTGTCACAGTCCAGGTGAGAAGGAAAGGCAAGCCTTCCTCCAACCCCCCACCAGCCAGGGTACTGAGTGGTCCACCCATGGCAATCTGCCTTCTCAGAGCCTGAGAGCAGAGGACAGGGAGGTGGGCATCCCACAAACAGCCCCAGACCCTTGCTGAGCATCAAGTGCAGAGCAGCTGGCATGGGCTTTGCAGGAAGGGTCCAAATGAAACCGGCAAAGGGGGTCCCCTGTGCAGCCTCGTCTCTGATTCAGGACACTTCTCCCCTGGGACACCCCGCCTCACTGAACCTCCCAGGGAGCCCTGCCCAGTCTTCCTCCCCAGCCCTCAAACCTGCCTCCCCATTGCCCTGGACTTACCCCTGAGGGACATCCTCAACCAGGAACTTGCCCACTGGGCTGGCAACAGGCCAGTGACTGTTTTCATGGCCAGATGCCAACCCCAGAGGGGCTGGCCCTGCAAATTGGGGGGCTCTGGGAAGGGTCTGGGCATGTGGCAATGCACAGCAGTGTCGGGGGCGATGAGCTCATCGGGGAGCACGGAGGTATTGGGAAGAGGAACGTGGCCTGGGTCTTAGAGTGACCAAGCCACCCTCCACCTGGTCACAGCCTCCGAGGCGTGACAATGGCCAGTCGCTGGTCACCACTACCCACCCTTCTTCCCTGATGTCCCTGGCGTGCTGGTGGCCTCCTGGTGACCCCCTGGTGACCTGGGGGCTTTGCAGTGGGCTTTCAGGGCTGCTGTAAATTGTGGATGGGGGCCTGGCACCAGGGTGGGCAGTCGGCTATCCCCTCCCCCTTATCAGAATATCCAGTGGTAGGGCATGGTGTCATTTGTCCCCACTCCTCCCCACCATCCCCAACCAGAGAGGGGTCCTGCGTTCACTGTTGTAAGAGGAGGGGAGACAAACAGATTGTTTGGGGGCTTTAGGGCATCACTCAAAGTGGCCGCGGGCAGCCCGTTCTGAGTTGGGCCCGAGTGCTAATGGGGAAGAGAGGGAAGGGGTGTGACAGGGAAGATGAGGGAAGAGAGAGGCTGTCCCCACCTGTCAGTATGCAAATCACTCGCCAAGGTGATAAATGTTCCGGCAGGAAGGCAGGCAGGGTGCCCAGCGGGAGCCATTTGTCATTCCTACTCGGAGGAGTGAGCGAGCCCCTCCCAGAGGATGCTTCCCCACCCCCACCCCCACCCAAGAAGCTCAGTGTGGCGGGCACAGGTGCCCCGAAAACTGGGGGCATTTCTTTTCAAACGTATGTGTCCAGTATACGTTTTGTTTGTTTGTTTTCTGGCTTTCTGCCGTCACAATTAACCACCTAAACGACCTGCCCGTAGCTCTGGTCTCATGGCCACTTCAGAGTTTTGCATTCGCGCCCCTTCTGAGAGGACAGTGGGGGCCGTGTCACCCGCACGGTCCTGGTAATTAGAGCGAAGAGGCCCCTCAGGTAACTGCTGAGGAGGTCCCTTCGTTTGACCCTGCTTCACACGGTCCAATTTTCAAGAAAAGGAGGCACTTCAGCTCCGTCCCTTAGGAAATCACCTCGCAGCCCATAATCCCTGCATCTTCCTGTGCTTATTCCGCCTCAAGTCCTCCCTTCTGAGCCGTTTGCATCAGATTGGCCGTCCCTCTCCCCACGGGGCGTTTACCCAGGACCCGCTGGTGACCCCGGCCTCCAGGCCCCGCGGCGGCAGCAGCCAAGTGCAGCTGGTCTCCCTTCCCGTGGCTCCTCCCTTCTTACCACTGTTTTTGAACTTGCTTCTCTTCCCAACTGTTCGTGAAAACCCAAAGCGGTATTTGATGGGTTTAGTTGTTATTTGCTTATTTATTTCTTGAACGCTATTTCTATGGCAAATACGTTTTTACAGGAAGTTGAAAAAAAAATGCTTATGCTCCAGCCTTTATCGTCTTGTGAGAGTCCAAGGTCAACCGCATTTGCTATGAGGTGTCCTCCCCGGGCGCGTTACAGCCAGGTTTGTTTTTGGTCCCCGAATTTTCCTCCTTGAAACTTCATGTGGCAGTCTGGAAGCCTCGGGCAGAATTCCCTTCTGTTGGAGCGTACATGTTCCCACTCTGGTACCAGGGCTTTGTGGAGAGACCCTCATGCTGGCTTCAGCGCCCACATCTGTCACCCAGGCCTCGGGAGTCACTGGGCCAGGTACCTGGGAGCTGTCAGGGATTCAAGCTTTAAGAGTTGCCCACATTTGACTCGCTCCACTCCTGCAAAGTTGAGTCAGGCACTTGCACCTCCCAGGACCCTCCCCGGTCCAGGCTCGGGTCCCATCCTCCTTATGGCTCCTGTATCAGGCACCCCAGACTCCTCTGTCCGTCGCTCCTGCTGCCAATGGCCGGAAACCAGCCCGAGGGGATTAAGCAGAGAAGCTGGACTGGCTCCAGAGGCTGCAGGTAGGGCTGGGGTGCAGGAGCTCAGACAAGGTGACCAGGACCAGGTGCCTGCCGTCCGCGTCTTGGCTGAAGTCCGTGGGCCTCAGGCCCAGATGGACTCTCCCCTCACAGGCTGTTGGCTTCATATTTAGTTCGCATGCAAATAATGGAACAGTGTCTTGGTGATTGGGACAGGCTCCCAGGGATGGACGCTCACCTCACAGCCAAACCCTATGACAGGGAGGTGAGAGGAGTTAGCTGAGTCCAGTTATGAGAACCATAGAATAAGAATATAATAATAATAGCAATCGCTCATGGTTAGTCATCTAAACGTAGGGGGCAGATCCTGAACCAAGAATTGGGTGACTATTATCCTAATAGGGCTGAACAGCACTAACTTACTCCCGCCCAGCTGACGGAGAACAGTTTACAATTACAAAACAGAAAAAGTTACCAATAATCTCATCACCCAAAGACAACAACCATTAGCATTTGGGGGGCTTTTCCCTATAGGCAGACGTTTTTATGTAGCTGTGGTCATATCCTCTGTACGTTGGATGTCTTGCTTTTTTTCACTTAATACTTCACTTTTCTCCCTTAACCTATAGTTTTTGTAAGCATTTAACAAGTGCATAATAATACATTGAGATGATGCCTATTAATCTATGCAATCACTTTATAATGGGCTGTCTTTAAACATATGCTATTATAAAAATACAACCTGAAACATTTTTAAAACTTCTAATTGGGTCTAAGCGGTGCTTCTTTAAAAAGGGGGTGATGACTAACTCAGGGCACCATCGAGGGGGTCCTAGATCGCCAGACTCTTCCTTGGTCTCCCTTCTGATTCTCCTTAGAAAGAAGGGAATAGAGAGCATTTGGTTTGGGTTTCTGAATACTCCCGCTTCACCCAGGGACCCACACAGGGCTCTCAGATGATAAATTCATCCCATGAATGTGGCTGCCCACCTAAAATCCTCTCCAGGGAACAGTTTTCTCAGGTCTCCTATGGTGCCTAATTGACAACTTTCTTTAATGGGATGGGCTGATCACTCTTCCTTTAAGCCACAAGTGATGATTGATGGAGATCCAGGTGATGGCGATCACCTTCATTATTTTCATCTCTCTCTGAATCATCGCCTGATGGGTCTATAGTGCTGTAAAATTCTGTGAATGGCGGCAGGTGTCTATAAATCCCTCAAAATTGCAAGAGATCCCTCCACATGTTGAAGGAAGCTACAGAGAGGCTCAGATAGAAGTCTGCCCAACCTGTGGTTGGCCCTACCGTGTGCCACCACCTCAGGTACCAAGGCTGCTGTGATGGTTCATTTCACACATCAACTTGGCTGGACTATGGTACACGATTGTCAAACTTCAGTCTACATGTTACTGTGAAGGAATTTTTCAGATCTTTTCAATGAGATTAACACTTAAATCAGTAGGCTTTGAGTAGAGCACATTACCCTCCCTCCCTAGCTCTCTCATTCTATTATCTATCAATCTATCATCTACCTACCTACCTTATCTATCTTATCTATCTTATCTATGTTATCTGTCATCTACCTACCTAACATCTATCTGATCTATTATCTATCTTATCTATCTTACCTATCATCTATCTAGCTATATCATCTATCTTTCTATCTATCCATCCATCCATGCATCCATCCATCATCTATCTAGCTTAAGGTGACCAGATTTTAACATCGGTAAAGCGGGACACCATTGACCGGGGGGAGGGGGGTTCTTGATTAAAAATTTGGTCTATCTCGGGCCGTTCCCTAGCTTGTCGTGCATTCTTTCCAAAAATCGGGACTTTTTTAAAACGCCGCGGGATGCAGGACAAATTGTTAAAAATCGGGACTGTCCCGCCAAAAGCGGGATGTCTGGTCACCCTAATCTAGCTGTATCTATCATCTATCTGCCTGTCTGCCTGCCTGTCTGTCTGTCTATCCGTCCGTCCATCCATTCATCCATCCATCACCTATTTAACATCTCTATCTATTGATCTGTCATCTGTCTAGCCATCTCTATCATCTATCTGTCATCTGTCTAGCCATCTCTATCATCTATCTGTCATCTGTCTAGCCATCTCTATCATCGATCTGTCATCTATCTAACTATCTCTGTCATCTGTCTAGCCATCTCTATCATCTATCGATCTGTCATCTGTCTAGCCATCTCCATCATCTATCTGTCATCTATCTAGCTATCTCTATCATCTGTCTAGCCATCTCTGTCATCTACCGATCTGTCATCTGTCTAGCCATCTCTGTCATCTATCGATCTGTCATCTGTCTAGCCATCTCTATCATCGATCTGTCATCTGTCTAGCCATCTCTGTCATCTATCGATCTGTCTAGCCATCTCTGTCATCTAGCATTCTCCCATTGGTTCTGTTCCTCTGCAGAGCTGACTGCCACAGCCATGCGCTCGGCCCGGTGCAGGTTCTGCTGAGCACCCTGCTCCCAACCTCACTTACTGCCACAGTCAGAATGCAGATGGAGGGGGCTCCTGAGGTCCAGGGCTGCATCTCAGGACTCCCCTCCTAGAAGCTTCTGCCACAAACAGCCGTGGCAGCTACCCCAACCTGTGCCAGGGCAGGGCGCAGGTGCCTTCTCATGTCCCACTTTCTAGGACCTGGTGGAGCGAAAGCCTCACCTGCTGCCCCTGGCCGTGTCCTCTGCGGGGAAGAGAGGGTCTCTGCGAGCTGCTGGCGGCGGCGGCTGGAGGTGGACCGGGGAAGGAGGGCCCCTGGGGCAGAGAAGGCCCTCAACCTCGCAAGCTCCTCAGCACTGCACGGGTCAGCCCTTCACACCCAGCGCTCACAGTCCCCGCAACGGGCCCGCGGCGGGCCCCGTGCTGGGGGCTGGCGCCGCAGCCATGGGCCACGTGCACCAAGGTCTTTTCACGATAAGCCAGGCTTCCTCAGAGGTTTCTGCTGGAAGGTCAGGCTCTGCCTTTTTTTTTTTCCTTTTGGACATTGAAACGCGTGTCTTTGCCCCAGAACGCTGTTGTCTTCTGGGAACAAACACAGAGGCCTGTTGTTGACATTGCCATTTAGGAGCCATGACTGATCCTAGCACACAAAGGCCCGGCTGTGCCCGGACATGGAGGCCACTGTCTCAGAGCTTTTGACCCAGGTCTTCGGATGGGGGGGCCTGGGTTCGTCGTTTATGGGGTTCTTCTAAGGAGCCGTTTTCTCCTGTTTGGCGGGCTGAGGGGTGCAGGTCCTAATACCGGTTCCCGTGGCCTTGGGTCCACTCGGGCTTTCCAAGGACATGTCTCGCCCTGGGACTGCTGCTATCCCTGAGGTCACACAGCATCTCTTCCCTGCAAAGCTGGAACAGGAAGGTGGATTGTGAAGAGGCAGCAGGGACACTGAGCCAGGCGCTGGGTGTCCATGAGCCCCAGAAAGCAGCTGTGCCAGGAGACAGAACTCCCTCGCGACAACGGCAAACCGCTTGAGCCTGACCTCTCTCATGAAAGCCAACCTGTTTATTTCATCTGCTTTAGAAATGAAGACTACCAGGGGAAAAAGCCTTTCCCAAATGCATGCAGGCGCTACGAAAATCTGGTCTTCAGGGCAAACTGCAACCTCTAAGCCTATGGAGGAAAGCAAGGGAGATGCTTTTGTTTTAAACACATTGCTGACACCTACAAACACATCCTGACGACACCAGCGTCAGCACCACGAAATGGCACAAGGCGCTCCCAGGTCCAGCAGCCGGGAGGACTTTGGTCTAGGTAGACCCTTCCGTATCTTTTACACAGACTCATTACTTAAATTATGGCACATTCACTTGATAAAATTGTGTGTCTGCTCTGAAGGGTTTTCATGGAGTTTATTGTAATCACCTGAAAAATTAGAATGTGCAGAAGTTTCCTACTCGTAGGCTGAACATGTCCATCTTTCCCCCGAAGAGTCATCCAAGAACAATTCGTAAAGCATGAACATGTCTACGGTCTGTCACATTCTGCCAAGCTACGAGTCTGGAAGGAAACACTCTTAAAGACTAACACAGGCTTCTTGGAGGATGGGGGCCATGCCAAGTTTTCTTCTTTCCATCTTTCTATATTTTCTCCAGCTTTTTCATAACGAGCGTGTATTATTTTATACTTGGAAAGAATAAAGTAAACAAAAATAAACAAGCACGCAGTTGCTATGGTGAGAGAATAGGGTGGGAACTTCATTCTCTCGCTTCCCCCTTGTTCCAGGATCATGTTATACCCACGATCTGACTGCTGGTGGCTGCGATCCCTGCCCAGGCTGTGCCACCCAGGTGAGCACTCAGCACTCCAGGTCACAGCAGAGGTTTGGTGACCTCTGAGTTTTACTGAGTTCGGTTTTCTTTCTTTCTTTCTTTCTTTCTTTCTTTCTTTCTTTCTTTCTTTCTCTCTCTCTCTCTCTCTCTCTCTCTCTCTCTCTCTCTCTCTCTCCTTTCTCTTTCTTTCTTTCTTTACCACTTCTGGCTACACCCACCCACCACTACCACCACCACTACCCCAGGTCGATGCATTTGGGTTTGTGGGGTTCAACGTGGTTGGCACTCCTGCAAGAAGCAGATTCCCAGGATACCTAATACAGTGTCCTGGCAAAAAAGCAGAGCTTCCTTTTGTAGATATTGGAATCCCAATTGTGTTCTTCTCCAAGGGACACTGATGCTTGAGGCCACCCGGGGATAAGACAGATTTAGTGATGAATTCCCACAGTCACACCTTCCAACACAAAGGCTGTGTCGCAGAAGTGGCTTTGGGCACCTCCACAAGCTTCCTGGCCTGGGGGAGCAGCACCGTCCCCAGAGAGAGGGCACCCTGGCATCCCAGCAGCCCGGTGCACGCTGCGGCAGGCTCCACGTAAACCTGCCCGTTTCCACTACATCAACTGACTGAAATCTGCGGTTTGGCCAGTCGCAACGAGCCTGTGAGTTTCCCTCTGGCCCTGTTCCTTTGATTATTCACCCTGTTGATTTTAGCAAGAATTTCAGCTGAGTGTCTGAGGTCAGAACTGTTTCCATGATCTAAACTGCCAAGAAGGAATTTGCTTCCATTCCCCACACTGGCTTCCCCACCCTTACATACAAATGCTGTCCCTCCCTCGTGCTTCCAATTCTCACCTCCTCCTTAGTTTCAATGTCATCTCTGGCTGACACCTTCCCTGATGTCCACAGACAGAGGTAAGCCAATAGTGCCTGGTACCGAAGACCATTCTGAAGGTAAACCACAGAAGAAACGGCTGAAAGACTTGGAAAGAGTTGCTCCTGGGGGCGGAAATCAAGAGGGAAGAGGTGCAGGGCATGAGATCAGGGTGTTTTTTGTTTGTTTTAAGACTAAAAGTATGTAATTGCCTTTTTAAACTATATATATATATATATATATATATACACACACACACACACACGTATATATACGTATATATATATGTATATATGTATATATATATGTGTGTGTATATATATATGGATTGGGTTTTTTTATTATTTTAATACCTGTAATATAACAAGATACTGTACAGACTTAAGTAAGAACTATTAAATGAGGCACTGTGTACAAGGGGCCTTTTGCAATGTTCAGCACTAACGTGCAAAGAGGAAAGGTTCGCATTACTTTGATCTTTTCTGTGAATCCCTGCACAAAGCAGCGATGTTACGCGTCCTCACATCCGCTCGCGTGGAGGTCTCTGCTCCAGCTTCCTGGAGGGTTTCTTTGCCTTCGGTGTTTCCGTCCCTCTTATTGACGCCATCCTAACAATCGATGGCATACGCGTATTCCGAAGAGTAGTGTTCTCCCAAAATCCCTGTTGAAGGACCTTACAAAGGTTTTCCAATGTGCACAAGGACAGGGGTAGCTGCCAGCGCAAACAACTCCCAAGCTCTCAAGGGCTTCACCTAACACGTTGTTCAGTCATCTGCCATTTCTGCTTTGTAGGTTTTTCTCCTCTTGAGGTTTCAGGGACACAAGCCCCTTTTCATTTCTCTCCCCTGGGGCCCTGAGTCCCCTGAATTCTGGCAGGAGACAGGAAGGATTGAGAGGGGAAGGTACATTTGCTTCTCAGCTGCCTAGGTACAGGAGTGAAGCACATCACTTCTGCTCACATTCCACTGGCAAAAACCAGTCACATGGTGCCTACCTTGCTGAGAAGGGGGTGCTGGGAAATGTAGTCCCTAGCTGGTCAGCCTCTTCTCAGTGAAAACTCACGGTGTGGAACGGCAGTATGGATTTTGGTGGAGGATCTCAGCCACATCCAAACTCTTGGCTTAGCCCAATGGTTTCTCCCTCCCCACAGGAACCTTCTCTAGTCTCAGCCACCAGATCCTGCCATCGTCTCTCCTGCTTAGTTCTATACATTCTCTGGGACACATCTCATCCACCTAAATACAGTGGGATTTTTGAAATACAAATTTCATCGTCTCTTTTTTTTTTTAAGATTTATTTTATTGTTTGAGAGAAGGAGGGAAAGAGAGACAGAGGGAAGGGGGAGGGCCCAGAGCAGTCTCCATAGTTGAACTTCAGCAGTTTTTGACATGGTTTTGTTCCACACAGGTGGGCGGGAGCTGCTCAGGAAAGTAACTGGGCTGGGGGCCTCCCACATGGGAGGCATGCCCCCTTGAACCAGGGGCCGAACTGGGGGCCGAGAACAGAACTGGGGGCCTCCTGCATGGAAAGCACACCCCAGTTCAGCATGTGGGTCCACACGGGCCAGGGCTGGGATTCGATCCTCGGTCCCCAGGGCTGCAAAGCAAGCGCTTTACCCGTTGAGCCATCCCAGCTTCCCTTTTTAAATTTGGTTTCTACAAAGGTTTCAGGAAATGTCTGTTGAAATGTCAAACATTCTGGTATTTCTTCTGTGTGTTATTCTAAGTCCTCAGATAATGGGTACACAACTAAGAAAAAGAGAAAGAGAAAAAGAAATGAAGGGAGAGAGGAAGGGAGGGAAGGAGAGGAAGGGAGGGAAGAAGGAAGGAGGGAGGGAGAGAAGGAGAGAGGAGGGAAGAAGGAGGGGAGGAGGGGAGGCAGAGGGGAGGGGAGGGGTGCTGTCCATCCTCTGAAGCTGTCTGAATGCCATGTCTGTGCAGAGCCTCCCCTGACCGCCCCTCACATGTGATTTCTCGATGTCATCTCTCCTCCAGCACTTTGACATTAACTCTCTTGTGACATTTTTCACAGCACATCGTAATTCCTTCATTAACTCAACACGGAAATATTTATTGAGCACTTAGAGCCCACTCTGTTCCGCGTGCTTGAGATGCATCGGTGAACAAAACACAAGGGCCTGGCACTTGTGGGCCTTTGCCCCTAATCAGGGAGATGGGAAACAATAAACACCACAGAAAGCAATGTAGACATCATGGAAGGTGAGCAATGCTCTGGTAAAAAAGCGACGGAAAATTGTTTTATATCTTGATCATTGGCTCAGGAGGGTGGTGGTGAGCTTGGAATGTCCGCGCCGCTTTGCATTTGCCAGGTGCCTGCAAATATTTACTTAATTCATGCAAGGATGAAGGAGCTCGCCCCAGAGTGGGGAATTCACTCAGGTGGCCAATCCGAGAGTTGCTGGCTGCTCACGTGAAGACCGGCTTCTAGCTGATCCGCAGGTCTCTGAGCAGATTCCGCCACAGAGAAGCCCAGCTGTGAAGAATCCTTCCCTCAGCCTCCAGTGAAACTGCTGCCCGAACCACCTTCCCTCTCTCCCTGGTACACCAGATTGCCAATTTGACAGCACTGGATCGAAGGAGCCGCAGTGACCCCAAAACTGCCCGCCCAGCATCACAGGAACCAGCTAAACGAGGCCGTTTGAAATGCCTGAGCCCTGGCACAGGCACCATTCTCATCACGACTTCCTTAGTCATTGTATATTCTGCACCCAGACAACCTCACCCAAGTTTGCCCCCAAGTCTGGTAGGCAGAGGCCCAATAGGGAGTGCCAGGAAGTGCCCATGGGTGCTGACCAAGGTCGTTCAGGCCTCTGCAAGAATAGTGCCAGGGCCAGAGGGCAGCAGGTTATGGAGCCAGCAGGAGGAGGGACAGCCGAGAATGTCACTTTATGATTCAGACCCAAAGACACAAAGGCCAACAAAATCCGTTTCCCATGCTTTGGGAGTTGGACTTTGTTTTCCTAGCAGGCAAAGATACAAGGAGTATGTTTCCTATCAGGTTTAACACACCACGGACAATACATTACAACGCAAATGATGTGTATCCAAATAGCCATTGAGTTCCAAGAAATCTTTAATAGAGGCAAAATTTTAGACCCAGAAGGAATCTTAGGCCATATTCTAGTTTATTAAGAAAAAAAAAGGTTGTAACGTGCTCCATTTTTTGCAAACCTCCTCCATCTCACACGCACACGCACAAGCACACGCATGCACACACAGACCTAGGAGCCTCTGCAGCTATAATATCTCCATGCCTCCCTCTGGTCTCAGTGACGGAAGTGACCCTTCACAGGCCCTGAGCACACAGTCCTTCCCGTGACCCCCCCCTGTCTAAAGGCCTCTCACTCTATCCTGAACCCCTTCAAACGGTCGTACCAGCTCCTTCCCCTTCGCTGCCTCCTCTTTGCTGACTTTCTTCTCAGTGTGTGACCACGCTCAAGTCTCCCGCTCAAAAAACAAAGCGGAACACAACCGTGGCAAAACCACCCTCTCGGCTTCACATGGCTCGCTCGTCACGTCCCTTTTTTTCATGGCTGTATTAGTTTCCTGTGGCTGCAGTAACCACACATCTGCCGGCTTAAACAACAGCAGTGTGTCATCTCATAGTCTGGAGGTCAAAGGTCCAAGGTCAAGGGGTCAGCATGGCCAGTCCCTTCTGAGGCTGTGAGGAGAGAGCTCCAGGCCTCTTCCCAGCTCCTGGCTGTTGGCTGGCCGCATCTGGCCTTCCGTGACACATAGACGCATCTCCCCGATCTCAGCCTTCACCCCCACGTGTTTAAAACAGATCCACCCAGGTCCCGCCTGAGGCTGGGGAAGCTGCGTATTTCACCAGCTCCCCCAGTGATTCTGATGTGTTTGTCCAACCACGACACTGAGGAAAATACTGGCAGAGAGGTAAGACCCTTCCAATGGGAGCATGCCTACGTCTCGACTCCCCATGCGCTGCTTGT
The DNA here is from genome assembly GCA_004027555.1 of Craseonycteris thonglongyai. Classification (NCBI taxonomy): domain Eukaryota; kingdom Metazoa; phylum Chordata; class Mammalia; order Chiroptera; family Craseonycteridae; genus Craseonycteris; species Craseonycteris thonglongyai. Next base: position 11,563 of record PVKE010011721.1, read on the forward strand.
GTGACCACAGGCAGTGTTCTGGGCCTCTGGCTTCTCGGTCGTACTCCGCACTGGGTTCGAGAGGCTCGTGGAACAATGAGGGAACCTGTATGACGTGCCAGGCCGTGGGCCAGGTGCTTGCTGGAGATTCAAGGCTGAGAGCCACGGCTGATGTAATGATTGCAATGCATACAAGGTGTGACCGAGGGCAGGAGAGACCCAGGTCATTCTGGGGGGCTCAGGGAGATGTCCCAGGGGGACCTCTGATGGGGGTCTTAAAGGATGCAAGAGGGGCCATGGTCAGAGGCCACAGAAAGGGCACTGAAGGCAGAGGGGACAGCCAGCGTAGAAGCGATAGAGCAGCGTACCCTTCTGGAGGGCTGCAGAGTGTCCCTAGGGTTGGAACTGCTGATGGATAAGGAGGCAGCGGGGGTGGGAAAGGGTGTGGGAGAGATGCACAGGGGCCAGAGGATGAGACCCTGAGGTCACATTGAGGAGTTTTGTTCTCCATCAGTAGTAGTGCATTGAATGTATCGTCCGGGGTGTCTTACAGCTAATAGGAAACATACTCCTTGTATCTTTGCCTGCTAGGAAAACAAAGTCCAACTCCCAAAGCATGGGAGACCGACTTTGTTGGCCTTTGTGTCTTTGGGTCTGAATCATAAAGTGATATTCTGGGCTGTCCTTAGGAACAGAGTTTGAGAGCCGGCGCCCTGCACCTTGGAGGCCTGTCTGAAAGGCCTTTGAAGTGCATCCAGTTTGAAAGGCCAAGCCCAGTTGCTATCTACGGGTGACAGGCAGGGAGCCCAGCTCCATTACATGTTCATGTATTTAAAAAGCAATCGTTTTGTGAGTCCTGAAGCTTTTCCTGCTGGACTTTACCACTTGGAGGCGAATTCTAGAGGCAGAATGAACAGAGACGGAAGGATGGAAGTGGGGACTTGAAGGAACGCAGCCCTGTGTGGTTGGAGGTGGCAGGGAATGAAGAGGGAGTCCAGGATCCTGGGGGCCCTAAGGATAGGTGCCCTTTGTTATTTGTTTTAGTCTCTAATTTTAGCGAGTCAGAACCACCTGGAGGGTTTAAGACACAGATACTCCGGCCGGCCCTCAAGTGTCTGAGTCAGCAGATCTGGCATCTGGGCCCAAGAAGCTTCGTTTCTAATAAGCTCCTGGGTGCTGCTGGTCCAGTGAGCACATTTTGAGAACCATTGAGCTAATTCAACCTTTGTGCTCAGTGCCAGCCACCTGCTCTGTGCTATCCAAGGGGACAGGGATGTGATCCCCAGACTTTCTGCCTACACCAGATGTGTCATGCTTCAAGCTGGAGTTTCAGGATTCTTCCGATGGAAACACAAGTGGTCTCCAAACCTCTGCCCACCCACTGAGCCCAGATTCTCACGGACTGTGTCTTTTTGTACATGGGAGTTCTTCAGATACTTGACAACAGCCATCGCATCCTGCCGGTTTCTCCTTTCTTCTCCTTGAGCCACTGATCAATGCTTGGAGGGATCTCATCAGCAACCACGACCTCCCCGAGACAGTCAGGTTTACTCATTTCCCTCTCACACCATGGTGCCCAGAACTGGCCGGAATACTCCATGTGGGGTCTGACCAGCTCAGAGTACAGTCTCTTGAACTGGACACTATTTATACGTAGAGTGTATATTTTGTAACACAAACCGTTTTGCACATTTAGCCATGTTGAGTATGTGACCGCCTAAAATTAGAATTTTTAAATATGAGTCCGTTTCCAGTCAGGGTTTTTCCATCTGTCCTTAACTAGTTGACTTTTTAACAAGAGCTGCATGTAACATTTCATCCTCTTAAATGTAATGTTGTGAGGTTTGCCCATTTTTACATATTATTAACTCCTTTGTTACTAGGTGGTAGCAGCAGGACTGAGAAAGAGAAGACAGACCCCAAACATGCACCTGCTCATTTTACAGCTTTGCCTGGGGTCCTTACTCATACTTTCTTCGGTTCAAACAGCCACCAAGTGACTGTGTTCTGCAGTCCCCATACTCATGGTTCTAATATGCCTCAGGGTTTCTGGGTCAGCCCTCATTTCAAATACTCTTTCTACTGCCATAGGTCCACATGCCAACCCATGAGTGACTTTTGGTTCAGAAAATATGGTTCGTATAAGCGCTGTCCTTTATTCAGGCCTAAGTTAAGAGGAGAAGACAATTGTTTCGCCTGGTTTAAGCTGAGGGAAGGGGATAGTAAAGAGAACAAGACAGAGAGAAAGTCAAGAGGTTGCAGTCAGAAGTTCAACAGCAAGGACGAATACTAAATAATATCATTTTGGTTCAGTTTTCCAAAAGGTGAAGTTCTGCTTATTACAATGATTGGTTTGCCGAGGGACCCGGATTCCTTGTTGATTTAGCCATCTTTTTAGTGGACACTGCATTAAAACAAAAAAGATTTCTTTTATTATATGAGAGAAGGTAAGATACAGAGAAGCGGGGAGGGCCTGGAGCAGTCTCCATAGTTGTACATAACCGGGTTTTTTTGTTGTTGTTGTGTTCTTTTGACATGGTTTGATTTCACACAGGAGGATGTCGGGCCATTCGGGCAGAACGGAACCGTGGCCTCCCTCGTGGGAGGTGAGAACCACTGCAGTTCCGCGTGCGGGTTCCCACAGGTCTGGGCCAAGATTCGATCCCGGGACCTCACGGTTACAAGGCTCAACCTGTTGAGCTACCCCGGCACCCTCGCTGCTGCGTATTTTGAAGATGCTAATGATTTTGCACTCCCTCCTGGAGCGTGTGACAGTATCTCTATCACCGAGACGTACCAACAATGCCGGTTTCTCAGCAGCCAAGAATGAAGTCACTGCAAAAAAAGCGTTGAATGAAAAAGGCAGAAGCCTCTTCTGTCAGCTCCCTCTGAATTCGGATCCTTCTCAGTGGTGTGGGTTTGGGGGACGGGAGACAGGCAGCACAGGCGACTTCTGAGTGGGTTGTGAATCTGGCTACTGGAGGACTTAACAGATACAGCCGTTAGAAGAGAGGGGTGCCCGAGCTCGTGGAATCCTGAAGGGAGGCGAGAGCGGGGAGTGTGTGTCTCTCATCCGTGGACGTTTCAAAGCAGGACACTCGCAGTAACAAAACTGTACTGTGGGGAAGCCGGGATGGCTCAGTGGGTTAAGCACTCACTTTGCAGCACCGGGGACCAAGGATCGAATCCCGGCCCCGGCCCGTGCGGACCCATATGCTGAACTGGGAGCTCCCCTAGTTCAGTTCTCTCTCTGTGTCTCTGTATCTCTCTCTCTCTGTCAAAAAAATAAAAATAAAAAAATAAGTAAAAATATATTAAAAAAAAACAACCTGTACTGCGAAAGGCGTGTGTCATGACCTGCTGCGCAAGAGGCGGGCTCGCAGACAGGAATGGCCTCCATCAGCAGCGACTTCCCCGCGGTGCCGCCGCCCCGAGGGGAGAGCCGACCTGCGTCCACGACCCTCCGCGGGAACGGGGACAAGCCCTGGTTTGAGAATCTTGTCGTGACTTGAACCGAAAGCCACAGAGGGACTTTTAAATGGCACATCGCTCCTGACCTTAGGTGCGATTAATGACCAGTGACTATTGAAAGAACAGGGGCGGCCGGAGCTACCACGATCGGGGGGGGCCAGGCGCCGGGAGGCCACCGTGCGGCGTGGGGGTCGGAGCGCCCGGGTTCCGCCCAGGTAGCCGTTTTCGTAGTCGGGGGGCGCCCCCCACCCCCACCCCCACCCCAGGAGCGGCGGCGCGCAGGGGCGGGCTAGCAGGCGCGCGGCCCGCAGGATGCTCCGGGGCTCGACCCGGGCGTGTGCACGTGTGTGTGCACGGTGGGGAGGTGCAAGGCGTGTGCACGGCACGGGCGGCACGCGCGCCCGTGCATACAAAACCAGCGCCACTGGGTGGAAATCCTGCACAAAACCCGGGCCCGGGAGCCGCGGCGCGTTGGCGGGGGTGGAACCAAGCAGACCCGCAGCGCCGACCACGCGCCCCGCAGTTCGGCGCCCTGAACGCGGTGCCGCAGCGCCCACAGACTGAGCAGGACGCAGCGCAGCTCCCGGGCCCCCCAAGACCGGCGCGCGCCGCTCGCACCCTGGCGCGCTCCCCGCGCGATCTGGGGAATCACAGCGAGGGTGGGTATTAAGGGGGAGCGTGGGGGCGTGGCCTGGCCGAGGCCAGCCAATGAGAAGGGGCTAGGCGCGAGGGGGCGGGGCTGGGGCAGAGAGCGCCGATAGGCCAGCTGGTCCTCCGGTATGCAGATGCTGTGGGGTCACGTGCCAGGGGCCCGGACGACTTCCTGTTGGAGGCCGCCGCGGGGCGGGGAAGGGGGCGCGAGCGCCCCGTCTGGCTGGAGCGGGGGGAGGGGGGTTCTTGTCAGTTAGAGCAACAAGATGGCCGCGGTGGCAGCTCCGCACCTCAGCGCGACGGCCCCGGGAGCCGCAGCCGCCGCCGCCGGCCCCGTCGTCCCGCAGCCCTGAGCACCGCCCCGGCCGTCCCCGCCGCCCCTGACGGGGCCGTTCGCGCGCCCGCCGCCGCCGCCGGCCGAGCGCCGCCGTCGCCTGGGATCCCGGGGCCGAGCCGGAGCCTCCGTCCCGCTCGCGGGCGCGAGGAAGAGGGCGCGTCGCGGCATCTCCGGGGCTGGACCTGGACCTGCCGGGACGCGCCGCCCGCGCCGGGACCTGAGTCCGCGGCGCCGGCGCTGAGCGGGCCCTTGTCGCCCCAGCGCCCCGCAGGCCGCAGGGCAGCGGTTGCCGCCGCCGCCGCCGCCAGGCCCGCGCCACCGGAGCCCCGCCAGGGACGAAGCCCAGGTGAGCGCGCGGGCCGGGCTCCGAGGCGCCGCCTTTGTTCGGCCGGGGCCCCGGGGCTCGAGGGGCCGCGGGTCCCGGCGGGAGGCGCTGCCTGCGGGGCCGGGGGCGCGCGCGCGGGGCCGGGAGCGGGTGCGGGGGGCGCGGGGGCGCGTCCGTTGTGTTCGCAAAGCCGGTGCCGTTGGCGGGAGAGGGCTGCCCCGCGGCGCTGGCGGCCTGCGGCGCGGTCCTCCGCGGGGAGCGCAGCCCCGGGCCGGGCCCGCAGGCAGGTGGGCTGCGGGCGGCGGGGCGCGCGGGGAAGGGGGCGCCGCGCCTCCGCACAGCCGCCCTGCTACCAGGTGGCGCGACTCGAGCGCCCCGGCGCCTCTCCCTTGCGGATGAGGTTTAATTTAATTGACGTGAAGCGCTTAAAACGTGCAAATGCGAAACTAGGGGCTCCCCCCCGCCCCCCCCGGAGCGGTCGCCCGGTGCAGGTCGCACACGGAGCGCGGGGGGGAATCTGAGCGAAGACGCAGGGATCGATCCTCTGCCCCAGATGCCGCAGGCGGGGGAGGCGCTGCAGTCCTGCCGCACCGACTGCGCTTTAAGCCGCTCGGCGGTTCTGCTGCACGAAATGAGGGAATTGCCTCGAACCTTGGCCCCTGTCGTGTTGAGCCTCCATTTGGGTTGCGCGCTCTGTTGCTCTAGGCGTCGGCAGCAGGTTCTGACCTCAAAATGGTGCTCTGTGGAGGCCCAACTTGAGCGTCTTGAAGGAGTTGCAGGCTGGAGGCTTCTGGCTGGGTGAATCCATTGTGTTGGCGAGGTTCCCATGTTCTGTCCTGGACCCGGTGCTGAGGGCGATGTAGGGGGTCACTCTGTGATGATCACAGCGAGAGGCCCCGGCGCCCCTGACCGCTGCGCAAGCCTTATTTTATGCAAGTTGTTGACTACATTTAGAATTAAGTGACTTGCGGGGATGAGGGAGACACTGAAAATGTGGCTTGAGTGGTCGCAGAGGACAGTGGTGGCGGGTTTGAAATGACAATGACATGCATAGATTCCAGACTTTTCCTTCAGTGCTTTGTGAAAGAAGAAAGGATAAAATTGAGCTCCAGGCTACATGGACTTGGTTGGCAGAGGGCACCTTGAAGAAATTCCCATCATTCCAGAACCACAGCGGTGGTGAGGGGCTTGAATGCCTTTCAGTGTGGGGGGCCCCCGGGGGGCTTTGCTGGAGAAAATGATGCAAAATGAATTTTTAACATGACCAACCCAGTTATATTATCCAAATTGATTTCATTGTTGTTTACAGTATACAATAGTCTGAATAATGGTTAGTTTGTTTACCTTACTGAGTTTGTTTTTTTTCCTACTGAAAATTTTTAATATTTGTATTTTCATAAGAATAGAGGTTCTTAGATTCTATTTTTCTTTCACAAGTTGGATCATGAGAAATTGATAGCCTAGAAAATGGTAATAGTAAAATTATTGGTTAAGACAAATTAGACTTATGATGACAGTTAATTTCTTCCACTTAGTACATCCTAAACCAGCAAAGTGGATCTATGTGTACCAGAAATCATATATATACAAGACTTGATTTTATTATGAGAGTCTAATTTTAAAAGGCTGATTCTAAGTCTTCCATGCTTCTCGAACCTTTGCCTCTGTCGTATTGAACCTCCATTTGAGTGGCGTGCAAATCGAAGGTCTTATGCATCCAGCACCTCTGTTTTACTATTAAGCTAGGAAGTTAAATGAGCTTGACAGGCTGTCATGAGGCTTAATTCTAATTACTTCATTTTGGGTTCCGGCATTTAAATATTTTTAGTGGTGACCTGAAGTACATGTAAATGTTGATTTTTTCCCTTCTTACAATGTTTATTGCTGTTCTTTTTCAAGTGGCATATGTTTTAACACTTAAACAAAGATTATTTTGTAACAGGTTTATATATTTATATTCAGTTGTAACAGATAGTTGCATTAGAGTGATGATTATGAGTGAAAATGGAGTAAACTGTTTCATTTGGCTCTCAATGATTAAAAAAATAAGTCATGGGGGGAGTATAGGAAATTTTAAATTATACAGTATTTCTCACCACCACCACCTTTTTGTTTAAGCAGCCAGTTTTACTGAGATAAATTTGTGCTTTTCCAAATGCTGTCATCTGGCTCACTTCCAAACCAAGCTGGAGCGGGCGGAGGGCAGGACTAGAGTAGTGCAGCCTTTTTCCTTAGTGAAGAGAACTTTCAGTTAGAAAGAAATGGAAGATAAACTTTCCACAGTATTGACTGAAAATGGGTGTTTGCATTACTTCCCCCATCTCCAAGTGAGGGCAGTGAGGTCCTGAATGTAAACTTATTCTTGGTGGACTCAAGAAAGTGATGCTAATTTTAAATTTAAAAAAATGACTCATGGAAATTAGCTTACTTACTCATTATTTTATTTGAGTATATAGTGTCTTTGACGTTGTATAACTTCCCTAACAACTTAGCATTTTAAGGCTTAAGAACCATTTTTAAATCTATTTATGGGCCTTTTGGGCTTCCCAGTAGGAATTAGATCCATGAGATTGCATACTTATGTCTTAGATCAGCGGTCCCCAACCTTTTGGGCACCAGGGACCGGTTTCATGGAAGACAGTTTTTCCGTCGAAGAGAGGGGGATGCGATGCGCATGTGCAGTTAACAATAGGGTTCTCACTCCTATGAGAATTTAATGCGGCTGCTGATCTGACAGGAGGCGGAGCTCAGGTGGTCATGCGAGTGATGGGGAGCAGCTGTAAACACAGGTGAAGCTTCGCTTGCCAGCCTGCTATTCACCTCCCACTTTCCTAACAGGCCACAGACTGGTACTGGTTTGTGGTCCAGGGTTTGGGGGCCTCTATCTTAGATGACTATGTACCACTCCATCAGGGTTTATTGTGCAAAGGCGATGCCCGAGAAGATTTTATAAAAAGGAAAATAGATTGGCTGTGAAGTCTGTTCCCCATATCTGAATAGCATCTGAACTAAGATTTGGGGATGGAGCAAGCACACATTACTTGGCCAGAGCCACTGGAGCCTGGAGGGAAGCCGTGTGCAGTGCAGAACAAGGGGCACATTAATAGAAGCCCGTGGAACCAGGGGAAGGCTAGACTGAAGGAGCGGAGGTGGGGCCCTAGCAGTGTGTAGAAGGTTCTGAGTCAGTGGGGAGGAACCAAGTCACTTTGTTTTTGTTTTCTTTGATTGAAATTGTTTTGGCTTCTCACTCATGATTTTGAGACAATCAAATGGGTTTTTATCTTTCATTCCAGCTCCATTTCACAGTGTCTTCTGATGTTTCAGATGAGTTATGAGGAAATCTTTTGAAAGTATTGGTGCTGGGTTCTATTTTCTATTAGAACTGATTTCACAATGAAGGTGGCTGGATTTTAGTTGCTTAATTAAGACACTATCTTAACAATTTTATATGAAGATGTCATAGATTTAAGTAGGGAGAGTAGAATATCAAGTGAGAGCTAGCCTTTTTTTTTAGGTAGATTTTCAGATTGTCTTGCTTTAAACCAGTCTAATCATGATTATCTAAAATTAAATAATAGTTCAGTCACGAGGAGAGCATTCTGTGCAAAATAATATATAATACTCTTTCTTTAAATAGACATTAATGCAGTAAAGATGTTCTCAGTTCTAAACATTCAGCTTATACACAACTTCCAGGAATATACAATAGACTCTCAGTTAACTGGAACTTAAGCAAGTGGCAAAACTCTCAAGCCAACCAGCTGGTTGTTTGAGAGTTTTGCTAGTTGCTTGAGTGTGCTGGGTGCATTTATCCAGCATCTACCAATCCCCATGGGTGCCGGTTAACTGAGAGTCTCCTGTACTTAAAAATATAAAGGTTCCTTGTCAGAAATAACTGTATAACCTTGTGTAGAGATTGTATGTCTGATGTGGAAACCAAGAAATGTGTACTCCTCTTCCAGTGAACTTGTTTGAATAACTTGTTTAAAATAATCCTATAAGTTTTCTGTTTTACAAATCATGCATTTGAACTGTAACTTATGAAAAGTAAAACATGTATTTTAATTCTCCAACTGGAGAGGAGAGGGAGACCCTGGGACAGACAACACACCCCTCCATGTTTCCTAGCGCGAACTGTCAGTCCACAGGTCTAGAAGGGACACGTTTCAGAAGCTATGGTCTTGCGCCCTTACTTAAATCATTATCGTATCTTAGAAAACCAAATCACAATGCATAACTGGAACTCTTGAAAGCCAACACAGAATATTAGGAGTTCAAGAGAGCAGAGAACGCTGCAGCCTTGGAGGGCTCATGAGGGTGCGAACGACTATCTGCGCAGCAGCAGTGAGGCTTTATGGCTGCATGCCCAGACTGTCTACTCTGCACACAGCTCTACAGTCTTCTGAGGGCTGCAGAGGGAGAATGCATTCTGAACACACGGCTCTCCATCCTTGCAATAGCTTCTTCATTCTCTGAAAGCATCTGTGGCCAAGGAGAGAACTCCACTTTAATAAAACTTCCAAAATGGCACAAAGGGTATGAATTTTCACCATGTCCTTAACATGTAAGACCTTGTCACATACCTGTGTGGAATGAAACCATGTCACAACTAATAAATAACATGCAACTATGGAGACTGTTCTCCCCCCACCCCCCACCCTTCTTTCTTTCTCTCGACAAACACCTCTTAAACAATAAAAGAAATCTTTAAAAGAAATCTTCAAGTAGGTACCACTAATACCTGAGCATTTACTATGTGATATGTGCAAAGGACATGAGTATTATCTTAATCCTCATAGTACTCATGGAAAATGGTTGCTTTTATTAATTCCGTTTCACATACGAGGCAAGGAAGACCAGACAAGGCAGAATTTAAACTCAGTCCACTTCAGAGCCTTCTCACATGGATAAATAGCTTGGATTATTTGAATAGCTCTAAAATTAGTCTGTCTTCCTCTGACTTTGTGTCCCACTGATCCATCCACTAACCTTAACTGAATACCTTCTGGATACTTCATGTGTGTGACCATTTCTCATATAAGCTTGTAAGGGAGGTAGTTACTGTGCTCATTTTCTAGGTGGGGAAGCAGAGGCTGAGGGAAGTTGAACCATATCCCAAAGTCCCAGCCTCAGTGAATGTGTCTCGGTCCTCTGATGCGAAGTCTGAGCTCTTTATCATCCCCTGTGCTGCCTTCGAAAGCCCAAGCCTGGTCACATACCGTAACTTCTTCTTTACTGCCTGCAAAAACTTAACACCTTGTGTGTTCAGCAGCCACAGTTAAGGAGCACAACACCTCCCGCCCCCTTAAGTTATCCTCCTGGCTAGGGAGCAGGCCCAGCCTGTAAAAACCGAACAATGAGATGGCCCCTAAGTGTCGTGAAGCTTCCTTAACAAAAATCCCTGGTGGTGTATAATTAGACAGCCGCAGATCACATCTTCCCTCTTGATGATGCTCATTAACACAGGACATGCTCGGGAAGTTCAGCAGCAGAAGCAAGATGTTTCCCTTTATCAGCCCACTCTTTCCCACATCTTCATGACCACCAAACATTGTTTGCTCTTCACACCACCATCCGGTTCAGTGGAACAGACTTCGAGAACGTGGTGAGAGTGGCCGGTGGCCAAGCAAGACGGCACTTGCAATAACAGGTCCTGAAAGGCTGACAGACTTTGTCTGTATGGCAAGGGACCAATGGGGAACGTTCTGGAAATGTTTTAGAAAGTGCCTAACATAGCAGCTCAGACTCAGTGTTTTTATTGAATAAGTGACCCTAAACTCTGACTGTAAGTGGAGTTTTGTGTTGGCAGTAAGGTTTAATATACAGGATGTTGAACAGACAATGTGACTGGCTACCTGGTTGAACCTCCTTTCTGTGGCTGGTTGTTGATGGGCATGACGTGAGCTCAGTGGTAGATTAGAAACTTCTGGTGAGCCCAGATACAGCAGATGGTCGGAGGCAAAACCGGAAGCCTGGTGACCGTGGCCAGTGCAGTCGTCTGTGTAAGGTGACGCCAGCTTGGACGTGCATGCGGGTTGGACTGCAAAGGTGTGAGCAAGTCCACAGACGAAGCAGTCAAGAATGGTAGGCTCTCAAGAGTGCAGGCATCCATTCTGCTCTTCCTGGAGTGGCCAGACAGGCTTTCGGTTCAGTGAAGAGGCTGACGTTGAAACGTGCGGTCCTAGATACACTCATCTGGGAAGCCCGTTCATTCATTCATTATTTATTTATTTTTATTTGTCAGCCCACGGAGATCTTCTAGATTCATTCCTCTTCCTTCAGCACTTGTCCCATTATTATTTTCATACTTACAGTTTACACTATTATATATAATGCTTTCTTTGGTGAGATACACATTCTAACATGCCATACAAGAAAGTACCAAAGAAAATAAAGCCAAACTTACATAGAAGTTTTAGATCATGGAGAGCATCAGGTATTTGTCTAAAATGCTTCCACGAGCATATGTCAACGCCAAATCCTTTCAGTAACTTCTGTTTAGAAATAAAACACTGTGCTACTTCTAATATCTCACAGAGAAGAGTGTTCTTTTAAACTGCTGATGAGAAAGGTGACACATAAGATAGCAGTTTTGGAAGAGTTTATTGTGTGAGGTTCTGGGGTAGAGATTTGACTCACAGCATAAATGTAATGAGCCATGTAATAATAGGTTTCTGCTGTTAATTATGGTGAACACTCTCGATGAAATCAGATTTTCTTAGTACCATACCCATTAAAAAATCTTAACTAAGACTTTATATAACAGTTCCAAATATATTGCAAACTTTATGGATATTTCCAGAACATTGACAGAAAAGAGAGAAAACAGATCATCAGTATTTCCAGGAAACATACGATTGGATTATAACATAAATATACACCAGTATTAGTAGTGGTTGTGTTGACGTTATTAGAGCTTTTTAAGGGTAAATAAATTTAATAGATTTCCTTAAACTTAACTGCTAATAGATTTTTTTTTAAAGAAAACAAATGGACTCTTTTTAACACTCTTGTAGAGTGGGATGGGGAAATTTTGAAACAGACAAAAATGTTTATTTACCATACTCCAGTGATGATTCAGAACCTTGGTCACCATTGTGTACTATATACTATGGTTTTATATTTAATTGATGAACATTATTTATTTTCCCTGTTCATTTTAAATTCTAAACCCCAGCACATTACCTTACATATTAGTGCTTTGCAAAAAACCTTCATTGCCGTGATCATTTCTCTATTAGATTTTGAGTAACTTGATAGCAGGGATAATAACATATTTGTCTTTGTATTTGTACAGTATTCTGTGGCTACTGAGATAAAATTTTTAGTTTTATTTTGAGTCATCTGTTTCTTCAGAGATGTTGCTTCCGCAAATGATAGTGCAGGAAGGGAAGAGGTTGATAAATGAATCCCTTTCCTCCTTTTGTTAGTCTTTTTATGATAGTAACTGGCTATAATTTCAACTATTAATAGTCTGCCCAGCCTGTGGGGATTTACCTACAGGTGTGAGGAGAGCTGTATGGATTAGTCCACCCTGAGGGTCCTCAGAGGGGTGCCTTGCACTGTGTTCTCTGTGAGAACCCAAAAGAATGGCAGTTCCCTTTCCTGAGGCCCCTGGGTAAGTGCCACCAACCAAACTGCAAAAGTAAGATGTGACATTTCTTATGGACATCGAGTTTTAGGTGTGATAGATAAAACATGAAATAATTCCTGATTTGCCTTCCACAGACCTGGTAATGATCTTCAGATACTAGGCCATTGGAAAAATGGGAGTTGTAACTAGGCTGACCAGACGTCCTGTTTGAAAACAGGACAGAAAACAACGGTGCTGTCCCATTTCTAACGGTCCATCTGGTCAGCCTAGTCTCACGCGGCTAAATTCCAGGTGTGAGTAGGCTGAGCACACGTATTGTTACAGCCAATGGGATTATTCTGACCAATCCAGAATGTCTGGCTAGCATATATTAAATTTACCAGTCTATTCTCCTCTTAGGCTCTGTGGAAATCCGATCAGATTTTAAAAGGATGTTGTCAGAATTCTTTTTCTTGAAATCAATTTATGTTGATTCATAATTTAAGTACTCTTGGAGAAATTAGTAGATGTGGCTACTTACCGTATTTTTCTGGTTATAAGACTCCCCGATGTATAAGACAACCCCTACTTTTCTAACCCAACACTAAGAAGTCAATACACAGGTTACTCCAGTATATAAGATGACCCCCGATTTTTAGTATAACAGTTTTTGACAAAACTATCATCTTGTACATGGAAAAATACAGTAATTAACTACACACATGCCTAGTTAACTATCAGTGGCAGAATTTCTATTACATAGATCCCACAGCCTAAGAAAATGGCTATTTTAATTTGTGATTTTCCAACTAAATCTCACATTAGTAGACATTGATTTCAGAATTTAGCCTTTAGAATCACTCTGAAGATTTTCTGGCCTTTTATTTGTATTTCCCATACCATCCCTTCCCCCGTTTAATTTTCATGTTCTCAGTTTTTCTCTTGATTGCTTTATATTTTCTCTCCTGAAGCAACAGGGTGAACAGTCTGCTTACTTTCATTTTGATGTGTTATTGTGTTCCAAAGCCTATTTGCTCTGAAAGCATAAATTCACAGCTGGGGAAAGGATTCTGAACTTCATAATAGCTGCATTTTTGAGTTCTTATCATGTGCCAACTACATAGTGCTTAATATAGTCTCTCATTTATTGTCATCAGTCGGTAAGGAGAATGAGGCACCTTGCTTGGAGTTCTGTTGTGCATCTCACTCAGATGGGGGTGGGGAGCAATTTTCTTTATCTTTAAAGAACAATGAGATCTTAGGGGCCCCAGATTTGATACGTGGCGTCTGATCTATTTTAACTTAAAATTGTCATCAAATATTACTGTGTTTAATGGATTTGCAGCCCTTAATAGTACAATTTTGGGCTCTAAAAATATATTAAAAGAAAACACACGTTGATGTGTTAATTATAAGAGATGCTATTTATATTTGAAAATCTTGATGGTAAGTTCTCTTTCCCCCTGACTTCTCATGCTGGCACCTGGAATGCAGCTTAGTCAGGAGTGGCTGTGAGACAAACACAGATCTCACAAGATTATCTTTTTCTGCCCCAGCAGCAGGTTTTTCTTGAGCATTATTGGAAAATTAACATTACTGAAAATTTTAAGATGATTTAAAGGGATTCTAGTCTTGATCCAAATGACAAGAAGTGGGAAGACGTTTCTGTAAAAATCTGTCACCTTGTAGAGAGCTTCAGTCACTGGGTAAGCTAAAAGTAAGCTGCCTTTGATCTATAAGAGCAGCACATGAATGGGCGGTAACCGTCTTTCTTCTGTCTAATTCAGCTACTTCCTATTCAATCTCCAGTGTCAGTTGGAAAGCAATTTCTCTCACTTGACCCATTTTAATTCTACGTTATGTCTCTTTTCTGGCTCTTCAACACAAAATTTGAAGGAATGGAGTGTTGTCAACGCTTATTGACTTATGAGGTAAGGAGATTAAGATACTCCTTTAGAATAAGCATGCTATCTTTTGTTTCATTATTTGGCTCTCTGATTGGAGGGATAACAATTTTCCTTCTTAGATATCACAGTTTCCAGAAGATGTATACATTAAAGAACTGAGATGGGCAGAGAGGCACACAGGTATAGGAAAAAAATAGATGTGTAGGTAAGGATCTTGTTTAGTAAGTGGACAATATAAGGCTGTTATAATTTTAATATATGTAATAAGCCTAGCGTTAATATTTTCATATTTTAAAATGTCTGTTTCTCTGGACACCTAGGTCTCTTGATGTCATTATCTGGTTATCATTAAAACCTCCATTAGTTACAGGTATGACATGCTGTCATGTGATAACATTTATTTCACATCCATGGCTTAATGATTGCTTGAATTGTGTTCTGTCCTTGCCAGACCAAATTCTAAATGTCCTAACATACCTAATGTTACACCAGCCTCCTTCATGAAACCTCTTAATTTTACTCACGTAAACGTTCTCTTCCCTGTCTACCCTCAGGCCTTTGGTGACCTCGTTCAGTCCATGACTTGAATGCCTCCCACACCCTGAAGACTCCTTTGAGTTTTATATCAGCAGCCTGGACTGCTCCCTGACTCAGTATTTGCATATCCACTTGCTTTCTCCACATGACAGTTTAAAGAGCATTGAGGGGTTGGATGACAAGGTGAAGGGGTTAAGTACAAAGTGAAAGTTATCACGGGTAGTAGTCACAGGATGCAGAGGACAGCTTAGAGAGCGGTCAGTCATACTGGAGTAAGTGTGTGTATGGTGTCAGATATGACCTGGACACATCGGCGGCATCACTTCATAAATTATATCAGTGTCCACTGTGCTGTACACCTGAAACTAATGTAAAACAATGTTGGGAAAAAAAGATTTACATTCCAAAGACACATTAGAAAAAGATAATCTTTAAGATACCGTATCTCTATTGGTTTTAAATTCCTGGATAGGTTTAGGAAAAGAGTACATTTCTTAAATCATAAAGGTTTATAGTACTATTTGGTGAGTGAAAGTAGTTTCATCTTTTAGTTTCTATACAAGTATTTTAAATAAACTGTCCATATTTAATTAATCATATTTGGAATCAGAATTGTTAGCTCATTGCTGGACAACAAATTTAGACTAGAAGCTGAGTGATATTCAGAAGAAATCATTTTATCTCTAGACCCAAACCAGCAGCACCCCTATTCCATACTAAGCTTTTCATTCTGCTCCCCGTTCTGCACTGCCAAAGATGCCAACAGATGTTTTATTTGCTGATACTCACATATGATTCAAGAAATACTCAAACTTGTTTTTATTTTTATTTTTTTTTAAGATTTATTTTTATTGTTTTTGACAGAGAGAGAGATACACAGACAGAGAGAAGGGGGAGGGCCCAGAGCAGTCTCCATAGTTGTACATCATTGGTTTTCATTCCACATAGTTTCATTCCACAGGCGGGCGCGGGGCTGTGCAGGGCAGGAACTGGGCAGGGGTCTCACCCCGGTGAGAACCGAACTGGGGGCACTCCCCAGTTCAGCATATGGGTCCGCATGGGCCAGGGTGGGGACTCGATCCTTGGTTCTCCCGGCTGCAAAGTGAACGCTTAACCCACTGAGCCATCCCGGCTTCCCCCGCTGCTAAATATGTAAGCGCAATGAAAGTCTGCAGTGCTCCTCCAACGCCCCTACCAAGAAAGGCTGGTCTGTTGAG
This sequence comes from Craseonycteris thonglongyai, assembly GCA_004027555.1. NCBI lineage: Eukaryota > Metazoa > Chordata > Mammalia > Chiroptera > Craseonycteridae > Craseonycteris > Craseonycteris thonglongyai. Next base: position 27,560 of record PVKE010011721.1, read on the forward strand.
GAGTCAGATCCTTGGGGAGTGAAGGCTTGAGTCCTCGTGTCATGTTAAGAGCCCTGCCCAGCTGAGGTTCTGATTGAGGACAAAGGAAATACGGGATGGACAGTGGAGAAAGCAAGGTATGGACTCCCACCATTCATCATCACCTTATGACCAGGTACCAAAAGGAGGAGAATAATTTAGTGTGTTTTGTCTTTGCTTGTTATATTTGCATGTTCATTTTTTTCTTCTTTGACTTATTTTATATACAAATTATTAGGAGTTGATTTGACAGTTTAGTGGTTAGAAAACAGAATACTTAGTGGGACTGGACTGAATTTAAGGAGTGATTAATACAGCCAGGGATGGATGCAATGGCTGTTAGCACTGTGGCTCCTTGTTTTGGGGAGAAGGTGAGAGTGTCTTCATTTGTAGGCAGAGGCTACCGTGCTGTCAGGTGCATAACAGTTGTTCTGATGCTGTATGTTGATCAGATGTGTGCAGAGGGTGTGGATGGAAGCCAGTGGTCAAAGGGATGGACAGTGCCAGTTACTAATCTGTCTCTCACCTCAAGGTCTGTGTAGCTTAGCTCTATGTGTGCCCAGCCTGGTGACACTGGAGCTGGGAGGTGTGTGTATACCAGGTGCCAGGAGTCATGGGAGGGTGTGTGTGTGTGTGTGTGGGGGGGGGGGGGCGTAGAATTCTGCCTTTCAGAATATGAAATAGAAATAAGAAATAAAAAGGTGCAAATATGGTTTTTGTTTACAGATTGCATACCCAGAAAACCCAAGATAATCAGCTAAAAAGTTATTTGGGACAATGTAGATAAATCAGTAACCTGACTCCATCTCTATCGTTTTACCCATTTAGGTAACATATAGAACGTATGCATAACAGTAACATATAAAATACCTAGAAATGAGCTTAACTTGAAATAAATATGAAGATGACAATTTCTCTGCAAGAGGAGTGAAATAAATTGAGAGATTTTTCTCAAATAGGAAAATTAAATTCTACAGAGCTTTCAGTTCAATTAATTTGTAGATTTATAACAATTCTAATTTAAAAAACATATTTTTCTTTTGGAACATGACAAAATGGTGGTAAAATTTTATATTGGAGGATAAAAGAAAGCACAGTTAAATAATTTTTTAAAAAGAGTAATGAGTGGTTAACAGATAACCAAAATTTTATAAAACTGAAATAATGAGAATAGTGTGGTTCTGGCAGAAGCACCCAATTATTAATGGAGCAGAACAGTCTTCAGGCCCATCTGTTATATGTGACTTTGATGTATGAAGAGTGAGTGTCACAAATGAGCAGAGAGAGGACGGATCATTTAGTCCTGGGCACTAAATGACACCCAGCCACTCTTTTGGTGTCTGCTGTACACCTAAACACATTTTAAATAAAGCAGCATCTGTATAAAGAAATTAGGAAATAAAAATAGCAAATTTGGGGAATGTATTTTGCACTGAAAGTAAAATCTCATGAAAGTTTATTGTGAAATTTTATGGGACTTTAAAACCGCGATTGCCAAAAGTAATTAAAAGGCAAATTAAAAATGGGAAAAATGTTTACAGCAATGTGATTAAAGGTTAATAATGCATTTAACATATATGAACTCATATAAATTGATTTTAAAAAACAAACCCACTAAGAACCCAGTAGACAGTGAGGTGAGAAGAAAATATGAACTATCAGTTCACAGAAAATAAAATTCATGTGGCTTAACAAATAGGGAGAAAAATGTTTATTAATAATCAGGTTGTAAATTAAGGCCAGTGAGATACTTTTTGAACCTGATTAATCAAGACTAAAAATTGTATACTCAGTGCTTGTTGAGGGTGTTTTGAAATAAGCACTCTTGTACTTAGCTGATAAAAATACATATTATTAAAATGCTTTTGGTTAACAGTTTGGTTTTAAGTATGGAAACCCTTAATTACACCGTTTTGTTTTAGAAAATCTGCTTTTGGAACTCTCTTGAGACAGAAATCACAAATACAGAACAAACTACACAAAAGGGAATTAATAATGAAAATAGTATAAAATGAAAACACTTAAACAACAGGGTAATTGTTAAAAATTATAGTCTATCTACACAATGAAAATAATGTTCTGCCATTAGAAATTATATTTGTGAATTTTTTTTTTAAAGATTTATTTTTATTGTTTTTTTGACAGAGACAGACACAGACAGACAGAGAGAAGGGGGAGGGCCCAGAGCAGTCTCCATAGTTGACAGCATCAGTCTTCCATATAGTTTCATTCCACATGGGGGCATGGTGCTGTGCAGGGCGGGAACTGGGCCGGGAGCCTCCCGCATAGGCCCCGGCAAGAACTGAACTGGGCACACACCCCAGTTAAGCACATGGGTCCGCATGGACCGGAGCCAGGATTTGATCTTCGGGCCCCACGGCTGCAAAGCGAGTGCTTAACCCACTGAGCCATCCCAGCTTCCCCATATTTGTGAAGCTTGAGTGTGAGAATACCTTGGGATAAATAAAAAAAGGAATGTAACATTATATGTAAAGAATTGTTTCAACCATATATATTCTTTTCAAGTTGAGAAAATTCCCTGAACTGAACTAAACATCACTGAGAATGTAAATGAAGATGGTGGTCAACTGTATAGAGAGGCACTGTGGCAATCAGCAGCGTTGGCCCCTCTGCTGTTCACTGAGTCTGCTCCCCAACATGAGAATTTCTTTGCATCTGGCCATCTGCTAATCTCTCCTCACAGGAGGCTGCTCCTACCCTGTCATGATTCCTGGTTAAAACTCAACCTGCCCCCCCTCTCTTCGCTTCTCTCTTTTGAGCAGATTTAGATTCCTAAAGGGCTCGGTTATAATTAGCATCTTTTCCATTCAGGGCTACTGTCTGTGTTTCAGCCTGGAAAGACTTCTTTGGTGGCATTTGAAATACACGGTTACTTCTTCAGTGTTGGCTGTCATTCAGTGGGTGCTGAATGTTTAAATCTCTTGTACACGTGCCTACAAATGAATAACAGTGGAGGAAATAACATGAATTTTCAAGGAAATCATTTGTACTTTTACCTGAGAGAAGCAAGGGTATATAGATTTAAAATGTAAGAGACACATTCCAGATCATCTTTATGTCAAACAGTTGTGTGTTTGCTCCAGTTTTCTAAAATGTGAGCTCCCTGAAGGCAGCGCTGTCTGCATGTAGTCCACTCCCGTCAGCGTATGTGAGCATGCGTCAACCGAGAGTGAGCTGCCTGCCCCTCATGGGCAGCGTCTGCAACTGGGATTCATTCACTCGGACCCTCATGCCTAAACAGTCTGGCCCCTGGTAGCAAGGTCTCAGTAAGTAATGGGGGGATGTTTGAATGGCTGTCTCATCCCTCTGAGCCTGACCTTTAAATGTGATCTTCCTTAAGCCCCTGGCCCTCTTTTCTATTGACTCTGACCCCTTCGCTGCTTTGATCTCTATATTGACATCTAAGATTTTTTGCAGCCTACATGTTTCTTCGGAATCCAGAATGATACATCGAGCTGCCAGTGCCCTTCTCAGTATAATACCCAAGCGTCTCAGACTCAGCAGGGCCTCTCCGGCGTTCATCTCGGTGAATGGTACCGTCATGCACTTAGTCACGCTGGTGAGAAATCTTGGGGTTTTCCTTGATGCCTCCCTCTCCTTGATTCTCATACCCAGTTAAATCACCAAGTCCTGTTCATTTTACCTCCTACGTATTTTTTACAGCCTGCTTTCTGTCCCCAAATTCTCTGCTGCTCCCCAAGCCCAACCTATCAAGTCTGAACTCTCTCAGGCTGATAGCAGAGCCTACTCACTGGTGTCCACTCTTACCTCCTTAGTGTATTCTCCACATTGCAGTCAGAATGATCTCAGAAAAACACCAACACGATTGTTACACTCGCTTAAAATTCTTTAGCGGCTTCTCATTGCTCTGAGAATAAAGACTAAAAGCTTCTACCTCAGTCTACCCCACCAGCCCTGCTCCAGCCGTTTCTATGTCCTTCCCATGCCTTACGCCCACTAGTTATCCTGCTGCTTCTCAAAGGGGCCGCATTCTTGCCCACCACAGAGCCTTTCATGCCCCCACCCCCTGCCCCTTGGGCTGGTTATCTTTAGAACTTGACCCACGCCCATAGGACACTTTCCAAGCTCTCTTGACTAGGCCAGAACCCTCCCCTCTCCCCCCCATGGGTGAAGGTAGCTGTCTATCTTTCCCATAGACTTGACTTGGATTCTTTTTAAATTCATGAAGTGTAGGTATGGCCTCAATATGTATATTATCATCATAAAGAATGGCCTGGGGAAGCCGGGATGGCTCAGTGGGTTAAGTGCTCACTTTGCAGTGCTGGGGACCGGGGATCGAATCCCAGCCCTGGCCCGTGTGGAACCATATGCTGAACTGGGAGCTCCCCAGTTCAGTTGTCTCTCTCTCTCTCTCTCTCTCTTTCTCTCTCTCTCTCTCTCTCTCTCTCAAAAATAAATGAATATATTTAAGAAAAAGAATGGCCTAACAGCAACTGTAGTAATCTGTCTTCTAAAATTGAATTGAGTTTTATCCAGTAATTCCATAGGGTGGGTCAGTTTGATGTGTTATTTCAAAGCCTGCTGTATCTCATTTGTTCTAAGAAACACATTTTTCCCACTTGTGTTATAACATCTCTGAAATTGGTGTGCATACAGGGGTCTCCAAACTATAGCCCGCGGGCCAGATGCGGCCCACGAGGCCCTCTCATCCAGCCCGTGGAGACCTTTTTATCTGAATAAAATAATTAAAAACAACATCTATGTTTTCATTCTTTTTTATTTGGACCTCGAGTGTGTAGTTGGCCCCCAAACTGCTGTTTGATAGTTGATGCGGCCCGCGGGCTGAAAAGTTTGGAGACCCCTGTGATAGACAATGGCATGTCGTGATGTTTGGGGGCAGCATTGTTCTTTCTTAGTGGTGCATGAAATAAATAACAGTGTGCCTTATATTTGAAGACATCTCAGAATAGATAAACTTCGGTGTTTTGTAGCAGATTCATTCTGTAGGATTTGCTGGGAAACTGGTGATGCTCAGTCGTTCAGTGGAAGCATTACTGAGACTTTGATCTCCATGTAAAGGTCGGCAGACCTTCCACAGACTAATTCTCCTAGAATGCATCCTCCTGGCTTCCTTTTGGAAGAACTCTTAGATGGAAACATCCAGAGACATTTTCCCCGCTTTCTTGTATATCTAGTTATAGCACATGAACATGTAATTAATGGCTGTGAGCAGAAATCATATGTGGATTTCTGACACGAACCAAAAAGGAAACGATTTGTTCTCCAATTCCTCTTTTCCCTCATCTAGTGAATGAAAAGAACGTGGGTCCTTAGATGACCTCATGGAAAAAGAGGGCTGGCCAGCCTCTGGACTGTGAAGGAGAAACATCTTGAAACATTGTATTTTGGGGTCTCTCTGTTACAGCAGCTTCACCTATACTGTAACTAATGTATCATCTAAGAGCCTGTCTTCGGGGGTTCTTCAGATTCCAGAACGTGAGTTCAGCCTTACCATCTTGATTCTGGAGCAGATGGCTCTCACTCTCTAGCTGCAGTAGAGTCGTGCTCTTTAGCGATGCAGGGTGTTAGCATATGCTTGAGATGCAGTCAGACCATAGCCTGATTGACAGCTCGGCCACTTATGTGTCACATTGGGCTACTCACTGGCCTCCTCTGAGCTTCAGCCCCCACTCCTTTAAGATGCAGGGGATATCCATTGTAACAGGGCATTTTGAGGACTGAGTGAGATCATCTGTATAAAAGGCCCTTCTAGCCCAGTGCTTAGTAAATGACAGCCACTGCTATTATTAGTTTTTCCTAAGAGGGGAGCCTTAAACTGTTTGTTGCCCTGGTGTTTTTTCAGTTTGACTTGGCATTTTGGAGGATTGATTTTCTAGGTTTTATCTTTGGATTAAGCAAGACCATCAGAAACTTTTATACTTGGACATTTGTTGCCTTAGTTCCCCAGAATTGCTGAGTTTTTTAGGGTTCCCTGAGTTTTCCCATCATTTTTTTGGCTAGAAGGTTACAGGAGATGGTTTCATAAAGCCTAGCTTTGCATATCCTCTAGGTCAGCGGTCCCCAAACTTTTTGGCACCAGAGACAGGTTTCATGGAAGACAATTTTCCCATGGGCCAGGGATGGGGAGGAATGGTTTTGGGATGATTCAAGCTCATTACATTTATTGTGTACTTTATTTCTATTATTACATTGTTATAGATAACAAAGTAATGATGCAACTCACCATAATGCAGAATCAGTAGGAGCTCTAAGCTTGGGTTTTGATGAGTCTGCCAGCTGTTGATTTATGATGGTCTCTGTGCAGTCAAACCTCTCTGCTCATGTGCATCTGCGTTTGCAGCCGCTCCCCTGCACTAGCATCACCGCCTCAGCTCCACCTCAGATCAGCAGGCATGAGATTCTCATAAGGAGCCGCAACCTAGATCCCTCACATGTGCAGTTCACAATAGGGCTCCTGCACCAATGAGAATCCGCAGCTGGTCTGACAGGAGGCGGACCTCAGGCAATAATGTGTGTGATGGGGAGTGGCTGTAAATACAGATGAAGCTTCCCTCACTCTCCTGCTGCTCATGTCCTGCTGTGCAGCCCAGTTCCTAATGGCCCACAGATGCTGTTGGTCTGTGGCCCGGGGATTGGGGACCCCTGCTCTAGGGCATGAGAGAAATGGTTTCATAATAGAAACTGTTCAAGCAGGCGTTTGAGACCTTTATCAGCTGACTCTAGCACATACCCTGGAGAGCTTTCTTACCAACCTTACAGACAAACCCAGGACTTCACGGACGCTTCGGATCCAGGGACTGGGTGAATGGTGATATTGTCTCTTTTTATATTTGACTTTCCCTTTGTGCAGATTGTCATAAAGCTATTTCTGCCCAGTCTTGTGCACTTGTATGCTCTCCCAAATTAGAATCCAACTTTGAGCACAAGGTAGTTTAATGGCTCCTGAACTGAAGGTACAGTTGACAGTCTTTGTAGTTCACAGAATTACAGAATGTGTTCATAGAACGTTACCCTGGAGATCATCTGCTGACCAGATCTCACTGATAACTGCCCCAGGAGTCTTTTCATCATTTCAGTAACTGCAGATATATGGTGCTGGGACTTTATCCTCTCTTTTTCCTAATCACAGAGGACAGACTTTCTAAATATGCTCAAATGTACCACAAGTTTTGGAGCATGGAAATATTATGGAGTTAAAAAAAATATTGAGCAAATGATATTAGCCAAATTCAGGCAAATAGTCTTTACTTCCACCTATCAGTTTTGATGTTTCAGGTGTGTATGTTGTTAATAAGTAAATTTAATTTGTAGTTTTCTACTTTGGTATCATTTGGCACATCTGTGAATTTTATTTATTTATTGGTGTGACAGTATTAAAGTCTCCTGACTTTCTGTCAGGAGAGAAACCACACTAATGTGAACTGGGACCCATTCACATGGAGAGCTGCCAGCTGTAACAGGCGCCTGAAGGAATGCGGAAGTGGCCCGTCTGAGTAAAGAAAGCTTTAGGGAATGTAGGAATAACGGGCATAAAAGTAAGCCCTGCCCCTAGGCTGAGGTCAACAAGATGGTACAGAAGTCACTGAACAGTGGGGGGTGACGGGGGTCAGGCAGCAGGCTTCTTCCAGGAGCCCAACACTCTGCTCCCACTGTGTCTCTGTAGAGCCCTCTACGGAGGAAGCTCAGCATGGTGCCAGCTGGCAAAGAAATGTTTCAAGGTCCCAGATCCCATTTCACAGAGTGGGCAAAAAGCTGACGTGGAGCTGAACAGCCAGCACAGTTCTCCACCTGCACGTTTTTAGTAGCCAGAAGTAGACGCTTCTGCGGAAAGCAGGCCTATCATTGGTTACACAATACATATTTTAAAACTCTCCAGCAAACAATGCAATCCTGATTGTTATTAATACCTCTCTGCCACGTGCACACCAGTGTTTGCCAGCACGAACTGTCATCTCTAGAGGCGGGTAGACACTTGCGTCTGTTACTTCACGCAACTGTCATGATGCAAATTCACTATGAAAATAAGAGTGTTATTTTCTGACTTAATTTGAGGCTACTTTAAACTCAAATGAAATAAAGGAAAGGTTTTCACAGAATGGTACTTATAACTCCTCTGCTTGTAATTGGCATGGTAATGTAGTAATACAAAAGCAATTTTTATAGGGTTTTAAACGATCTTGTGAATCTGATTAGTTTTGAGATAAATCATAGTACTGAATATGGTCAGCACTTTCGCTAATTAAATAAACAGATTGTTGAGAAACTGTATTTATCAGGATTCTTTGGTTACAAGAACAGAAAGCGAGTGTATAATTTGGAACGGTAGGAGGCAGTGGACGTCACTGCAGGAGAAGCTGCTGAGCCAGCCCAAGCCGCCTGCAGGGAGGTAGCAAGAGCAGAGGGGCAGGTCTGTGGGTGCAGCAAGACAAAGCTGCCCTAGCTGATTGCCACGTGGCTGAGGGTGCACACTGCAGAGGTCTTGACTGGACCCTACCATACCAGGCCACAAAAGGGGCTTCTTCCTGGGCTGGAAGGACATTTGTCACAGAGACTTAATTCTCACTCCATTTCTTAGGTTCATTTTCAGACCCCTTGGGGTTCAGAGATGACTGGCCTCGGTCAGGGTCACATGCCGAGTCATGCCCGTGGCCCAGGAATGCAGTGCTGTGATTGGCCAGACACATTGTTCATCCATGGAGCCACTGCTCTAAAAGCCACTGAGTTCCAGTGGCAGACAGGGACTGGCACTCCAGGGAAAATCGGGGTGAGGTTACCAGAGTAAAGGAAGCTGGGTGGCAAAAATAACAAATGAAGGTAATCAATGTTACTGTACAGAGAAAAGCCAACCAAAATGGAGAACATCATTTGTTCTGTGATTAAAAAGCCAACTGGAGACGGTAATGGAATGTAGGAAGACCTTGCTGAATGTTCTTTTTATTTTTTAAAGATTTGTTTTTTTAATTTTTATTGTTTTGTGACAGAGAGAGAGAGACAGAGAGAGAAAGAGAAGCTGGAGGGCCCAGAGCAGTCGCCACAGTTGACATTAGTTTTTCCATATAGTTTCACTCCACAGGTGCGCACAGGGCTGTGCAGGGCAGGAACTGGGCTGGGAGCCTCCCGCATAGGTCCTGGCAAGAACTGAACTGGGGGCACACCCCAGTTCAGTATATGGGTCCGCACGGGCCGGGCCCGGGATTCGATCCTTTCTCTCCAGGGCTGCAAAGCAAGCGCTTAACCCGCTGAGCCATCCCAGCTTCCCCTGAATGTTCCTTATGTTCTTAAAGGTACCCGAGGACAGGCAATGTGTTTCCTCTACGTCGAGGGCCTGTGGGCGCTGGAGAAGGGAGGCTCTGTCTTGTTATAATAGATCTTTTGTACTGTGCATGTTTTTTCCATGAACATGTATTACTTTATAGGGTAAAATGTGATTCAATGTTGATTTTTTTAATTGTTAATGAAAAGTGGCAGGAATGATACACTTGGGAGTTAGAAGAAAGTGCTGCTAGTTAGGGGGGGATTGGATGGAACTGTTTGATTTGTCATATAAACTTGAGCTCAGGCAGGAAAGTGTAAGGTACCTCATGGCTACATGAGCTCTTTATTTATAACATTTTATTGTACCGTTACAGTAAAACTTTAACTGGATTGCTGGGGGAATAGCTGACCTTAATTAATTTGATTTTCAGAGGAATAGAATTAAGCAAAAATCATTTTTCTTCCATCTGCTATTGAATACCTTTTAATAATGTAGCTATACTTGTCTACTTTATTAAGTTTAGTATCTGAAGATAATTTAAGGCTTGTCGTGCTGTATGTATGTAGATTAAGAAAGTATAGCAGTAGGGAGGGGCAGCCACCACACCACGTTCCTGGTTTTCATTTATGCCTTTTTTCTAGTGTGGCTCATGCAGCCCCGATTACAGCACCAAACTACCTCTCACAGGGTTTGCCTGTGCTTAGACTTAGAAGCATGTCATAAATGCAGATTTCTTACATCATGAATTGGGTGGATGGTGTTTTGCTGAGGCTTCTGTGCACGTTATGCCTCCTGCTTTGTTGTTAAATCCTCCTTCCCTCCCGCCCATATCAGTCTGGTCCCAGCTGGGAAACAGACCACGTGGTGATCTAAACAGGGAAAGTTTATTAGAAAGACTAATTAAGCTTCAGTAAAAGAGTGTAGTAAACTATACAGTGCCTGGGGCTGCAGGGGGTGGGGGTGGTACCTGAGGCTGGAAGAGTACCCTTCTCTCCCCCGTCGCGAGGTTGAGGCCCCCAATCCTTGAAGAAAGTGTAGTTGCTGCCCACTGGGTGGCTTGCCCAGGCCAGGGACCCCACAGCCGGCATCCAGTTGCATGGGCACACAGGAAGTGTGTCTCCTGGTGGCAAGCTACCTGCACGGCCAGATGTGCAGGTGTGCAGAGGAGCTGGGGGTGTTACTGCAGCAGGTGTGACGTACCCTGTGTCCATGGCTTCCCAGTTGGGAGGGCCATGTCATTGGGAGGACCATAAAAACGAAGTTCTTAGGCAGGACAGGCAGCAGGAGGCCTGGAATACAGTGTCCATGTTGAAGGGGTCACAGGAGGGTGACACTAGACCACACTGGAGCTACAGGGTGACTGAGGGACTGTCTTGGGGCACTTGACTGGGGTCATCACCAGGGTCCTCACAGTCACATGCCAATTCCACCTTCCACCTCGCAGCAGCTAGAAACATGGGGAGAGCCCAGCCCCTTCCTCTCGAGTGTCCCTCCAGTCCTGAAAAGGAGACTTGCGTAACGGAACTGTCTGTCATCTTGGAGCACGTGTTGAAGGGTGAATTTGGAGCTGACAGGCAATAAATTGATAACTGACACACAACCATGGGGCCAGCCAGACTGCAGCATTCAAGCCCTGGCTCGTGAGCTGGCTGCCTGATGATTCTTCCAAGCTGAGTTGCTCTGTGCTGTGTTCCCGCGTGTCCTTATAGGAGATCACCATGCGGTATAGGGATCTTTGTGTAAAAACAGTTGGTTTGTCAAACAAACATGTAATTGTAGCATGCATGAGAGTCACTGCCAAAGATTCTGACTTGGTTGGGCTGGAACCCAGGAATCTGTGTTTTTAGTAGGTACCTCCCATGATTCTGATGATGTTGGTCCCTCAGAAATGTTTTAAGGAATACTGGCCTGGGGCTGGACTGTAGGAACTGTGTCTTACTCCATTTTGGACCCTATCACCTAATAAAAGGTTGGTGTTCAGCACACGTGGGCTGAGTGAATGGCCAGCTGAAGCAGAGGGGGCCGGGCGCCTCGTGCAGTGCTAGAGCTCTGCCCAGTGCACACGCCCATGGGTGCGTGCGCTCCCCCAGGGCCGGGACCACCCGTGAAGTGCTGTTCACCTTGGACTTTCTGCAGAGAATGTACTTCCCTTCTTTTATTTAAAATGGACATTGTACTAATGCCACTTTTCTTTATATTTAATAGGGAGAAAGAACAAGAAACACAAAAAGAGGAACGTTTGATGGAAGAAAAGAAAAAGAAAAAGCAGGAAGAAAAGAAAAAGAAGGAAGGTGCTCAGAAAAAGGTTTGGCTGCAGTTACTACTATATTGTCTACCCTCATCTGTGTCTCATTGGCATTATCATGGCCATGACTTCACAGAGTTTCGTCTTATTTTAAAAATCAGTGTGCTAAATCTGTAATTAATGAAATAGAAAGGGTGCTAGTGAAATAAACACAGGGTGACAGCCACAAACTGTCTTTCTTAAGGACCTAGAAATATTACAGCTGTGTTTTAAAGAACTTTGATTTCAGTTGTTGGTGGTCAAGAATGTACGTACTATTCTTCTTAAAATGAAGTGTCTAGAACAACCATGTCTAAGAAACGAGAAAAAGGCCATTCAACTGGTTTTATTAGAAAAGCTAGAAATAATTTTTGTAGCTTTGGTAAATGTTCTTTCATAGATCCCATTAATAAATAATAAGTAAAAGTCCTAAATCACATAGTTGTGCTTGAGTTCTGTGGGATTTAGTCTACCAAGTTATGCTGTTTGTTTTTATTGTTGCATACTTTAATGCATCTTGTGTTTAAACTGTATA
>PVKE010011722.1:0-39613 GCA_004027555.1 Craseonycteris thonglongyai
TCTAATTGTTACCAACCAATGTAACCTCATCAAATTTAACAATAAATTAAAAAACAACAACAACAACAACAAAAAGATTTTTGCCTAATAATAAGCCATTATCTTTCACTCAAGGAGAAATTTCTGAGACATGAGTATTTTAGACAAAGGCACATAAAGAAGCTGGCAGAAGTTCAGGGGCAGGAGTCTTTGAAGCCCATTTGAAATAAGAATAACTTCGTAATGAATTCAAAAAGAGGAGTCAAGAGGTGATAAGCAGCAGATGACAATTATGACCCCTAAACTCATGTCTTAGGAAGAAAATAATCAAGTATGTTTTATTGCATAAGACTTGAGGAGAAAAGAAAAAAAAATACAAAAAGAAAAGAAAAGAAGGGGATGTGGGGATGGCCCAGTGGGTTAAGTTCTCGCTTTGCAGTCCTGGGGTCTGAGGATTGAGTCCTGGCCCCGGCCCATGTGGCCCCATAATTTGAACTGGGGTGTGGTCCCCACTTCGGTTCTCAGCAGGGCAATATTCCCATGTGGGAGGTCCTCAGTTTGGCTCCCAGAACAAGGGGGCATGCCTCCCATGTAGGAGGCTCCCAGCCTGGTACTGCTCTGTGCAGCTGCTCCCACCTGTGTGGAATAAAACTATGTTGTAAACCCATGACGAAAATCTATGGACACTGCTCTGGGCCATCTCCTTTCTTTCTCTCTCTCTCTCTATTTCTGTCTCTCTCTATGTCTCTCTCCTTGTCAAAAACAATAAAATAAATCTTAAGAAAGAAAAGAAAGGAATAGGAAAGAAAAGAAAAGAAAAATAAAGAGGGACCAATAATAGTTCTATTGAGTTTCTGAAATACCGTAGGTAATATTAGGTCTCTCAGTCTCTACCAGACGTCCTTACCCACATTCCTATATACCATTCGTTGTTCTGAGATACAAAAATCTTCTGATTAAATTGGTTATGAGAACTGAAAAATGTGAAGGAGTTATCTCTAGAAAATGTGCTAGGAATAGGAGGTCTGGAAGACTTTGTAGTGTAATCTACAACACTGTGTAGCTTGCCATTCTGACCAATGTTTATAATACACTTATTGAAGCGATTTCTATTGTTGTGGTTGCTATTAAAAGAAAACACCAAAGTGAAACGTTCCATCTCATAAAAAAAAAATAAAATAAAATAAAATAAATAAATAAATAAATAAATAAATGGAAGCTGTTAACCAAGCTGATCTATTAAAATTTAATTCATGAAATTGGGATGGAGAGCACATCTTAGTCACAGCTAATTCCACCTTTAACAATGCTGGATGGCTTGAAAAGTTGGCAATCAAATCAATGTATCTGAACCCATTATTCCATTTATTGAAATAATAACAAAACTCTCAAAAGTTGATATGGTGAATAAATAAATTGTCAAATGACAAAAATTTACAGTACTTTACCAAACAAAATAAAGCAAAATTCACAAAGGAATCCATGTTGATTTTATATACTAATCATCCAAACAATTTCCAATAAACTAATGCTCACAGTAAAGAAGTTACCTCAATTCTAGAATAAAATATTAATCTAGTTTGCTCTATAGGGAAACTGACAGACATCCTATCTAAATCAGGGCAAAAATATTTATGATTCATCAGAAAATCTAAGAGAGAATTGGAAAATAATAAAAAAAAATTATCGCAACATTTAACAAAAAGAAAACTAGAGAAAAAAAATGTTGGCCAAAGCTGGTTATTTTGCCCAAGAAAATTTAGTCTTGACACACTAGTTTGTAATAGTAAAGATTTTCAGAACTTAGTATAACCAGGTCCATCTGACCTAGCTTCTAAAAAAGCCAGTAAATACTGATATTTGGGTAATAGTATTTTGAGTACTTTCAAAGCAGCAGCCTCCGTATGTCCCCATGTGAGAAACCTCTCCCGGGTATCTGTTTTCTCTCGGAATGGGAAACCTAAGTAAATTTGCCTAACAAGGAGTAAGTGATAAGCAGAATGAAAGCAAAGTGGTCTATTGAAAGAGAAATAAGGAGCTCTCATTGACTATTTGGTTGAATAGGCTCTTTGTTTCCTTCCACCTATCTTCTAATTTTGGTATACCCATAATTCTCATATTGCTTTTTCTGATGGAGTCAGATTTTTTTCATAGAGTTTTTTTCATTTCTTTTAACTCTCAAGTCTCTCTCTTCTTCCATCTGCATTATTTCCAGATTTCTATCTTAAATATCACCAATTTTTTCCTCCATTTGATCATCTCTACTTCTGAAGCTCACTATATCATTCATCTCTTTTACTGAGTTCTTCTGGTCCAGAATTTCTATTTGGTTCTTTGTAAAAAATGTAATCTCTTTGGAAAAATAATGAAGTATTAATTTTGTTTGTTAATTTTATGTCTGAGTGCATATCTGAGTTTTCTTCCATATTGTTGAGCTTTTTCAGAACCTCAGTCTTGAATTCTCAATCATTTCAGTCACATATTTCTGTTTCTTTAAGTTTCTTTTCTGAAAAAAAAATTTTTTTTTGGAACATCCCAAACATATGGAAAAACTACATCCTTTAATCCAAGAAGAAATCAGGACACCTAATTATTGCAATCCACAATGGAAGTCAGCCAATTTTCCACGGCCTCAAAATTCTGTCAGTCCAAATCAAAAGTTAAAACGATGTTGCTAACCTTTTTTGATATCTGAGTAATTGTTCATTTTGAATTTGTAGCAACTGGACAGTCAACCAAGTTGAACTATTTGGAAATGCTAGAAAGGCTGCATGAAAATGATAGACAAAAAAACTTAAACTTTTCTCCAACAACTTATGACTTTTGTATCACATGGCACTGTCTATAAGAAAGTTTTTAGCTAGTAAACAAAATACCTGGATTAAAAAACCCTCCCTACTCACCTGAGCTGGCCCCCAATGGCTTCTTTCTTCACCTAAAGATAAAAAAATATATATTGAAAGGGAGACATTTTGATGATATTTAGGACATCAAGGGTAATATAAATACAGCTCTGATGACCATTCTAGAAAAAGAGTTTCAAATTGCTTTGAAGGGTATACTAGGCCCTGGCATTGGTACATGGCTTCCTAAATGAGTATTTTGCAGGTACTAACCATAGTGATTTTCAGCAATGAGATATATAGCACTTTTCTAGGATAAGTTTGAAACTTTAATTTTCAGACCCCATACATGAAAAGATGCTCAATTTCATTAACTATGACAGGAAAAGCAAATCAAAACCACAGTGAAACATGACCCCATACCTGTTAGAATGGCTATTGTTAACAAAACAAGTAGTGACAGGTGTTGGAGAAAAAGTGGAGAGAAAAAAATAGCAAAAAAACCCCCACAATATACTGGTAGTGGAATGTAAATTGGCATAGGCACTATAAAAAACAGTGTGTAATTAAAAAAACTATTAAGATTAGAATTATCATGTGACCCAGCAATCCATCTTCTAGATATCTACACAAAAACTTAGAAAGCATTTATTTGTAAAGATATATATACCTCTATGTTTTTGCAGCATTTTGCATGGTGTCCAAAATATTAAAAAAAAAAAACAAAAAAGGTTCTCCAATAGACGATTGGCGAAAGATATGGTACATATACACAATGGACTATTATCTATAAGAAAAATGAAGTACTGTCATTTGCCAGAACATGAATGGATCTGGAAAATATCATGCTAAGTGAAATAAGACAGACAGAAAATGGTGAAAATCATATGGTTTCACTCATGTTTGGCATGTAAGACCGAAAGCAACAAGGAAACACACAAAAACTCAGACACTGACAATAGTTCAGTGGTTACTAGGGGGGTAAGGGAGTGATAGTAGAAGAGAATAAATGGGGACATACATGATGATGGAAAGATATTTAACTTTGGGTGGTAAACACACATGCAATATATAGATGATGTGTTATAGAAATATAGACTTGAAATCTATAACCAATGTCATCACAATAAATTTAATAATAAAAAATATGGGAAGAAGATGAAACCTTTTCTAGGCAAGATGAAGTCCACAATGGCTTTTTGAGAAGAGGACTGCCCAGAAAGGAGAAACTTTACTGCCTGATAGCTGTGGGCCTTTCTGTGGAGAGCTAATGGCCAAGATGAAATAAGCATACTTCTTTGTGCTTCAAGTGAAACCTCAGTGCTTGATGGCAGTTGGGTACATATGTGGCATCATGGCCAAAGATGATGTGCTTGGTTAGGTTAGACCATCTTGTCAAAGAGAGAAGGCTAAGTGTTTCAAAAAGATAAAATAAACAAAGGAATGGATATGTTCATTATCAAGACTCTGTAGCACATTGCCAAAAGGCTTTCTTTGCTGATGAAATCAGAAAAAGTCCAGTTCACACCTGGTATTTAACTACTAGGAAGTCATTCTCAGTTACTTGTACTGAGTACAAACCGTGAGGAGAAACACTTGCACTTCGGGGAGAAGGCTGATTCAGAGAACCAGACCTGGAAGTACATGAATAAAGTGATAAAGTGGGATGATTTTTATCCATAAAAGATTGCAGAACATGTAAAAAAGCAGAGAGTACTCATCTAAAATAAGTAAGTGATATCTGTAGTACAAACAAATTGGCCAAACCTAGTGTACAGATGGAAGAGTTTGCTTGAACCCTCACTGTGGACTCTCAGGGTTTAAACCAACAGAGACTACAGTTGTTCCTACCATGCCTGGCATCACAACAGTGAGTGAACAGATTTCTTCCATTTCTGACATTTGGTATACATACCACCTTAGACATGGATAATGCTTCCTTAGAGATGACTGACAGACACTTCAGGAAGAGAAAAAAGAATGTGCTTGCCTTTATTTGAATCTGAGAACACCATGTAAGATGAGAAATGCATCTATAACAATAATGAATTAGCCTTACACATTCAAAAGAAATAATGAAATTTTAGATTTCATTGCTAATACTATTTATTGACCAAGATATTGAATGACTAAAATTGTGAAATACAGCAGTTGGCAATCCATATAGGTGCAAACACTTAGGAAAACTGACACTATTAATTAAAACTTACCATAGGTAGACCATATATTCTAACAATTTTATGGCTAATCATATTCCCAACAAATATATATCAAAAGAGTGTAGAGGAATATTTATACCTTCAATAACAAAAGAATGGAAAGAAAAAAACCACACACAAAAAAACATCAGTAGTATTTGGTAACCAAATTTGCTATATTTATACAATAAATACAAAATGGTGATTAAAAGACTGAACTACTGCTACAGGTAACAATACACATGAATTTTAGAAACTTAACACTGAGCTGAAAAAAAGAGACATTGAAGAATAAATACTGATTTTGTGTATGTAAAATATAAAATCAAGAAAAATTAATTTTAATTTTGTAAGTGAGGATAATTGTTACCCTGGTGAAGGAGGTAATGACAAGTACAGAGCACTTGTAGCGCTTATTTTTTCATCAGAATGATGGATATAAAGTGTTTATTTTGTGAAAGTAGATCTCTACGCTAATAATACAGATATCTTTCTGTGTTTAGTTTAAAACTTTCAAAAATAGTTATACATACTATTACACATCATTTTAACCACTTTAAGTTTGCAATTTCAAAAATATATACAAACATCAAATGGCTAGCAATTGAATATATTCATGTAAATCTGAGCAAAAAGATGTACAGTAGTGAAATCTAAAAAGAATCTATATTCAAATTAGGATGGCTTCTGGCTTAAACATGCATTATTGATACACCTCCAGAAAAAGTCCCTATTCTTTCTGCTAACCTAAATTTCTACTTTCTTCAAGATTTTGGCTGACTAGAGAAGCTGAGATCGGGACTGAGGCTCGAATTCCAGCCCAGGCCCGTGCAGACCTGTAGGCTGAAATAGAGTGTTCTTCCCATGCAAGAGGCCCCCAGTTTAGTTCTTGTCCTCCCACTCCCCAGTCTGGCCCCTGGCACAAGGAGGAATGCCTTCCATGTGGGAGGCCCCCAACACAGTTCCCACTCTGCGTTGTCCCCGCCCACCTGTGTGGAAGGAAACCTTGTGGAAAACTGCTGACGTACAACTATGGAGACTGCTCTGGGCCCTCCATTTTCCCTCTGTCTCTCTCTGTCTCTGTATCTGTCTGTCTCTGTCAAAAACAATAAAATAAAAAAAAGTAAAAAAATATCTAGGCTGACAGACATGCCATTTTAAATGGAACAGAAAGCAATGATGTTGTCTCCTTTCAAATGGTACATATGGTTAGTCTACTGACACCTTGAATTTAGCCCAGTGAGACTAGGCTGACTATATATACCTTTTGAAACAGGATAGTATCATTGTTTTCTGTCCTGTTGAAAATGTTACCTCTGGTCAGCCTATCAAGGTCCCAATTTTCCTACGGTTGTTTTCTGTCCAGCTTAAAAAGTACACCTGGTCAGCCTAACAAGGTACCAATTTCTCTTAAAAAAAAAAAAAAGGCACAACATACTGCCTCTGCGATCTCTGATCTTCTATAGCAGTATTGATATCTGTGTCATACGTTTTATAAAATGCAGCAATTGATTGCACGTGGTATTTGTTCTCTACTTACTTTATCCAGCTAATACTTAGTCCTTCCCCCATTCCTAGCTTGTTGGCTGAGGACTGGAATAGCTTACAGTGCCAACAGTCTTGGTGTTCTGAGTAGAGAGGATACATAGCAAACTAAGGAAGGAATTCAAAGGGCTGCTAATCAGGGTATATAGATTTAGATTAGGTATTATATAATGTCTTTTAACTAAGATTTCCCTACCAATCTTTATTATTATAGCTTTTGTTCTTTTTATCTTTGCTATAATTAATACTCTGTATTTCTTAGAATAAATTATTTTGTTACAATAAACATTATTTTCTGTCAATTCAAGATAGGTGATGAATTGAAATCCTAGTCTCTGAATGAACTTATATTTCAAGCAGGTACAATAGGAAATTGCTTGTATAAAACACTTATTATGTGCTAGATTCAATGGGGCTTATATGGTCTAATAATGGTTATGGTACAATACAAAGAATCCTACAAGTATCAGTGGCTAAATACAATAACCATTTCTTAGTCACAGTACCTGTCCCTCTTGGGTAATCAGGGTAGCTGCATATCATAGTCATCTGGGGACACAGGCTGACAGATGCTTTATTGTGACCGTGCTTCCATTACTATCAAAGCTTCTCCAAGCATATGATACATATCATTTCTTCTCCCATTTAGTTGGGTAAAAAAATAAAAATAGTTACTGCTAATTCCAAAAAGGTAAAAAAGCAATATTACAAGATATACAGAAAGAAAAAAAAATCCAGTTTTAGGGAAATAACTCTGCTAGGCAGAATTCTAAAAACACGGAATAATTCCCATCCATTGGTGTACACATCCTGTATAATCTTTTTGCTTTGAATGTGATAAAAACCTGTGAATATGATTCACACCTGTGTACGTTATGTTATAAGATAAAAGGATTTTTGCAGGCTTGTTTAAGATGTCAAATCAGTTGAATTTGAGTGATAGTCAAATGGGTGGTGGGCCTGACTTAATTAGTGAAAGAAATAGTAGGTCCTTCCTGCAGAGAGATAGAAACTCCAATTGGTTTTGAAGAAATAAGTTTATATAAGTCCTATAGCTGCAAGGATATGAATTCTGCCCCAAATCACATCACCTTGAAGAAAATCCCAGTTCTCAGATGAAAACCCATTTTCAGCCCAAACTGTGACTGCAACTTTATGAGAGTGATCATTGGACCCAGATGAGCCATTCTCAGATGTTTGGCCCATTTAAACTATGAGAAAATAAGTGTGTATTGTTCTAAGAAGATAAATTTGTTATTGATTATACAGCATAGAAATTTAACGTGGGGTGCTGGGATAGCTGAACAGGTTGAACGCTTGCCTAGCAACCACAAGATCTGGGGATCAAATCCCAGTCCTAGCCTGTGCAAAAACCACATGCTGAACTGCAGTGCTGCCTCCCATGCTTGGAGGCCCCCCAGCTTGGTTCCTGCCCTGCATAGCCCCACATCCACCTGTGTGGAATGAAATTATGTCAAAACCAATGGACACTACATGGGACCCTCACCCCTTCTCTCTGTCTCTCTTACCTTCTCTCAAAACAATAAATCTAAAAAAAAAGCAAACAGCTCAAATCTAATACAACTAATGATTAAAGTACTCACAACAATGTCACAATTATCTTATAATTTATCTAATATTTCCATTTTATAAACAAAGAAACTAAATCATAGAGAGGTCAGGTCTTCATCTAGTGTGTGGTGAAGCTGAGACTATTGTCATGCTATATTGTAGCTCTTCTACTTTACAACAGTTTTTAAAAATCATTCTCAATAATTTAAATGTGTTATTGAAAGTATTTGGGAGAAAAAAAACAAACATAATTTTTTTAATTGTTAAATTTATTCAAGTAACATTGATTGATAACAATTATGTTGCTTCCAGGTGTACAATTCTACATTACATTGTCTATACATCGCATTATATGCTCACCACCCAGAATCAACTATCTTTCCATCACCATATATTTGATTCCCCTTCCCTACTCCCCCCCCAGCTCCACCCCCAGTTCCCCCCTTACCCTCAGTTAACCACTAAACTATTGACTGTGTCCATGAGTTTTTGTTTCTTTGTTACTTTTAGTTTTATATTCCACCTATAAGTGAGGTCATAAGTTTCTTGTTTCAGTTTGACTTATTTTGCTTAATAAGATGTTTTCAAGGTCTGTCCATGTTGTCATAAATTGCTCTATTTCATCTTTTCTTATTGATGAGTAGTATTCCATTGTATAAACATACCACAACTTCTTTATCCAGTCATCTACCAGAGGACACTTTTGTTGATTCCATGACTTGGCCACTGTAAACAGTGCTGCGATGAACATTGAGGTACGTATATCATTGCAGATTAAGGTTTTCAGTTTTTTGGGGTAGATACCCAGGAGAGGGATTGCTGGGTCATATGGCAATTCCATTCCTAGTTTCTTGAGGAATCTCCATACTGCCTTCCATAGTGGTTGCACCAATTTACATTCTCGCCAGTAGTGTATAAGGGTTCCCTTTTGTCCACAGCCTCTCCAGCACTTGTTATTCCTTGTCATGTTGATTTTAGCCATTCTAAGAGGTGTGAGGTGGTATTTCATTGTGGTTTTAATTTGCATTTCCCTAATTGCTAGCAATGTTGAGCATTTTTTCATGTATCTGTTGGCTGTTTGTATGTCTTCAGGGGAGAAGTGTCTGTTTAGGTCCGCTGCCCATTTTTTAATTTGATCATTTGTGTTTTTGTTGTTGAGTTGTGTGAGTTCTTTAGAAACAGACACATAAACCAATAGAACAGAGTCAGAAATCCAGAAATAAACCCACAAATATATGAACAGATAATCTTTGACAAAGGAGCAAAAACTACACAATAGGGAAAAGAAAGCCTCTTCAGTAAATGGTGCTCGGAAAACTGGAAAACCACGTGCAAAAGAATGAATCTGGATTGTGAACTGTCACCATATACCAAAATTAACTCAAATTGGATTAAAGACCTCCACATAAGATCTGAAACATTAAAGTAAATAGAAGAAAGCATCGGTACTAAACTTATAGACCATGGCTCAGAGAACACTTCATGAACTGGACCCCAAAGGCAAGGGAAGTAAAAGCAAAAATAAATGAATAGGACTATATCAAACTAAAAAGCTTCTACACAGCAAAGGACACCATCAACAAAGTAAAAAGGAAACCAACAGAATGGGAGAAAATATTTGCAAACAATGCCTCTGATAAAGGGCTAATATCTAAAATACATAATTTTCATTTTAATGATAAGAAACAAAAGTCTGGAATTCATATCAATAATGTATAGCACCATTAGCATAGAGAAATGTATGAGTGAAAGAGGACAGTTTTCATCTTTATTCTCCGGCTATTTTTCTACCACTTCTAAAAACGAGTGAATCAATCCTTCAGTATTTTTGGCGTATACTGGATCTGCATTTCCACACATTTTAATTTTTTTATAATACAAATGATTGGAAACTTGTGAGATTCTGAAAAAAAATAGTTTATGAAGCTAAAGATTAAAGTTTAGTAAATACATATCAATAAATAAGAAACAATATAAATCATATCCAACTTAAATATTGTTACACATTATTTATTTTATAAAAGCTAACAACTCATGAGCTAAAACATTTATCATCTTTATAGAGTAGTATTATATGAAAATATGAAGCATGCCTACTCAAATATGATCAAGTGCAATGTCAGTTATTGACAATAACTTTATTAAACTGTTTCATTGAAACAAAATGAGTTCAGAAGAAAATCAATTTGTATGCATTGTACAACTTAATGAGTTTAATATGCACTCCTACCACATGCATAACAAAGTAGACCATTTTGAAAATAGTTTTTTATAGATATACCTAGCTCACTGAAGGAAATCAAGAATGAGAAAATAAAAATTTTAAAGTTGGGAAAGCCGGGACGGCTCAGCGGGTTGAGAGCTCGCTTTGAGGCCCCGAGGACCGAGGATCGAATCCTGGCTCCGGCCCAGGCGGACCCACATGCTGAACTGGGGAGTTCCCACAGTTCGGTTCTCTAGCTGTCTCTGTCTCTGTCTCTCTCTCTAGCTGTCAAAAGTAAAATAAAAATAAATATGCACTGAAGATAAAATAATTACTCTCTATAAATATAAAAAGATATAAAAAAAAAAATTTTTAAGTTTCCTAAAGAGAGATAGAAATAAATTATTTTATTGTAGTTTTCCCTCCAAATTATGTCAAATTAAAAGATTTCTGAAAATCTTTATATTAAAAAATTGTAAAAATTACATGGAAAATAATTCATCATATAATATATTCTCAAGGCTAATAATAGTCAAAGAAGTTAAGTTTGGTCATACAGATTGGGGGGGGGGGTCAAAGTAACACTGATTATTCTTCCAGGCCAGACAAATGAGTATAAGATGTTCTCCAAATGCAAAAACCTTTGAAAATTCCATGAGGTTGACAGTTACAATTTGAAACATTCAGTTCGCTTTGTGCAAAAATATCTAGATCAAATAGACATTTCAAAAGTATATAAAAATGATAAAAACATATTGTAAAGGGTGTTTTAGTTTTCAAAAGAAATATCTATAGTAAAGTTGGATGATGTTCAAAGAATAAACCAATTCAATATTATTTGTTGTTTCCCTAAAAATTTGTGTTAAACTCAATTAAAAAAAAGAAGAAGTGAAAAGAAGATGTTTTGGATTTTATATGTACTTCCAAATATGTTAGTCTTTATTTTGGGCTTTAACATACCATTAATTTTAGCCTGTGTCACCTTCCATGTTAAAAGATGATACCTTTAATATCAAATCAATAATCAAAGATTGAAAATATATTTACCGGTACTAATATTGAATAAGTCTGTGTCCAGTTTTCCATTTAGTTATTCTTCAGATTCATTTGAGAAGCCTATATTTTCTTTGTTTATTTATGACACATAATCTTAAACTAAGTCTACCAGCTGACTACAGTTGTCCTCTTATTTCTCATCACTGCTACCAACTTTGAATTTCAGTCTCATCATGGTATTTGAATTCTTGCTGTCTTGAAGAATAATGTAGAGCATATTACCGTAGTTCCTCTCTGAGCATGACCTAGCACATTTATACTGTGTATCACCCAGAAACTTCTGAAATACTTTTTTTTTAGTGTAAGTTCCCTTTAATTATTTCTCGTTTGGCTCACTCTGTAGCCTCAACCCCATCTTCTATCACTCATGTATTTTTACATATGCTGAAATTCTGTATGTGTTTCTCTAAAAAATAACCTACATGTAATCAGATGATAGAATCAATTATAATGAAATATTTGTTTTACTCTAAATGGGATTTTAAATAATTGATTTTACCCCCCAATTTTTTTTAATAGATAAAGACAGGTAGAAAAAATAGTTACTTAACTCTACTTTCAAAAGTCTTTAATAAAAAAATCAACTCGAACCACTCAGTTTTCTAGATTGGAGGTCCTGGTACCAGTTTGTACCCTGTTAGAAATGGGGCCATGCAGTAGGAGGTGAGTACTGGTGGGTAAGAGAGCAAAGTTTCATCTGTATTTACAATTGCTTCCCATCAGTCTCATTACTGCCAGAGCTCCACCTCCTGTCAGATCAGTGGTGGCATTAAATCTTCTTAGGAGCATGAACCCTACTGTGAACTGTGCATGTGAATCTCCCACCCCCACCCCCCACTCCCTGTGAAAAAATTGTCTTTCACAAAACTGGTCCCTGGTGCTAAAAAGATTAGGACCGCTGTTATAGATCATGGTATTAGTTTTCTCATCTATTTTGTTCTATTTTCAATATTTCCCATTGTAATTTCTTTGTCCCTTTTTGGAAATTTTGCTAATTTCAATATAAGTACTAGACTCTGTGCTTTTTCACAGATGCCTTTGGTTTGAAAGGAATTTCTTTTATTTTACACAAATTCTGTTCATTATGCTAAATTCAGCTCAGCTTTTACATAACCTACAAATTCAAAATGCATTATTCAAGGCCAGGCCAATCTTCAAATATTTTGAGCTAGTAACTATTGCTACATTGCTAAAATATAAATTATTGGGGATGACAGAATGGCTCAAAAGGTTGAGCACTTGCCTTGCAACCATGAGGTCTGAGGATCAAATCTTGGCCCTGGCCAGTGCAAACCCACATGCTGAACTGTGGTGAAAAATTGGTAACTGCCAGGATGGCAGCAAATGTTCTCACCTGCCATGAGGGAGGCCCCCAGATTGGTTCTGACCCATGTGGCCCCACATACACCTGTGTGGAATAAAACTACGGTATGTCAAAAAATGAATAGTGTGCAACTATGAAGACTGTTCTGGGCTTTACCCCTTTCTCTCTGTCTCTCTGTTTCTCTCACCTCTTAAATGAGCAATAAAATAAATATTTAAAAAGTCAATTGTTTTCTAGTGTTTTGGTGTCATCTCAACAAAAATGTAGAACTTTTAAGTTCTAAAAACACAATTTATGTCTTTTTTTTTTTTCCCAGTAACTTAGTACTTGGTAACTCAGTTAGATGGGCACAACAATATTCCTATTAGGTAAGATTACATAATATATTAACATAAAATATTAAGCAAAATTTCCAAAACATAAATGTTAACTAAATATTAGCTAACAGCAGTTAGTTAATTCATGTTCTTAGTGTCACATTGTTGAAACTACTTAAAAAGTTGCTCATAATTTAATCACTTTGAAGCTTTAATTTCATATAACAACACAAGCATGCCTTTTTTATGAGAATGAATATAATATATACCTGCTATGCAGAAAAAAAAAAGTAATTTTGACTGAGTTAAAGTTATACAATGCAAAGGGAAAAAGAAGACTTCATTAACAACTATATAATGGTTGATTATATATATATGTGTGTGTGTGTGTGTATATATATATGTATGTGTGTGTGTGTGTGTATATATATATATATATATGTATATATATATATACATAAAATGATACAACTGTAAGTAGTGAAGGATCAGGTTACCCAAGCATCCATCATTTTATGTGAGGTAGAAAATTATATCATTAGTTCCCAAGCAGTGGTACACATACCCCTGGGGGTACATCCGGGCCTTTCAGGGGTATGCAAAAAATAATCAGTAACAACATTTAACTATATTACAAATACTGTAAAATTAAATCTATGGTTTGTGCTTTTCGTGTAGTGATTTTTCTTTCCTAATACATTACCTCATTTCTATTATTTTACATTAAGATAAGAACTGAACAAAAGTTTTAGTATTTAAAAACATCTGTTTTAAAAAAGAGGGATACAATTTACAGAAATAAATTTTAAAAGTGCACACAAATAGCAAAAGGTTAGGAACCACTGATCTATCTTTATATATCTATATCTTTATAATCTTTATCTATCTATCATCTATCTATCTAATATTTATCACTTATATATAAATGTTTCAATATCAAAGCATTATGAATTCTAAACATTGCCCTTAAAAATGCTAATCAAATTGTCTCTTTTATGAATATATGATAAATCTGTTTTTAACCATGAAGAGTCCAACACAACTTTTAAACCAGTGGGGTGCAGGTTATGGTGATGTGTTTGTGTCTTTATTTTTTGTATACAATGGACTTGTATCTTTCCACACTGGTTTGTTGCTAGATGAACCTCTATTTTGTGGGTAACAGTATCTGGCTAAAGAGTTATAATCTCCTGAATTTTCAGAAAAAAATTATACTTTTCTAAAAGTAAAGTATCTTACTTTTCTCAAGCCTCCAATGGCAATTTAGAAGTTTGTAATGAATTATACTGTCAAGTATGACACAATGAAGAGAATCTTGTTACTCCTATGTAGCTCTGGTCTGTTTCCGTGCTTCAGAGCGGATTTGAATATTTAACTTCATTTTAGAAAAATATCATTATCAAATTACCAGAAGCCTTTTTTAATTGTAGTAAGGCTAACAAAATAATGATATTTATTTAAGGAATGAACTGGATGAATTAATATAATATAAATAATCTGGTCAAAATAACATTGTGGCCCGGTACCAGTACTGTGAGGCATATGGTACCATTTGATGTGTAAGAAACACATTTTACCAGATGAGCTGGGCCTGTTTTATGGATGAGATTTTTATGCTGTCATGAAGCTCTTTTTATGGAAAATGGCATCATTGATTTAATAATAAGGACATTGTTGGAGAAGATATAACAACATGCTATTTCCTCCCTAACACAACAACAAACATTAGGATTTCCAAGGCAAAATACTGGCATTGATACTTTCCATCTGGTGGAAGGTCAAGGAAAATGGCAATGACATAATGTTATCAAACAGCTAAATTGTGTGTGATGCTTCCAGCTTTAGATGAAATAAGATTTTCTTAGGTTTTTGCTATACGGGGTGAGCAAAGGTCTAGATTTTGCAATTATTTCAAACCTATCTTAAGATGCTTTCAAGGCAAGATTGTCTTTATTAAAAACATCTTTTTTTTTTTAATAAAATATTTCCTATATTATATGGAGTCATATTTTTGGCCTACCTTTTTTTTTTTTTTTTTTTTTGTGGAGACAATTGATAGCATTATCCTTTAAATTTATTCTACCTGTTTTGTACTTTATAATTTAATATGTGCAAATTTCAATTATTCCATTAAATATATTGACTGAGGTTAAATCCTCGTTGAAGCACTTACTTGCTATGTGATTGTAGACTAGTGACTCAGTATTTCTTGCTTCAGTTTCTTCACCCTACTCTAGAGAGTGGCTGTGATCATACATGAGTTAGTTAATATAGAACACTTAGGGGAAAGCCGGAACGGCTCAGTGGGTTGAGCGCTCGCTTTGAGGCCATGAGGACCGAGGATCGAATCCCGGCTCCGGCCCAGGCAGGACCCGCGTGCTGAACTGGGGAGTTCCCACAGTTCGGTTCTCTAACTGTCTCTGTCTCTGTCTCTCTCTCTATCTGTCAAAAAGTAAAATAGAAATAAATATGCACTGAAGACAAAAAAGATAATTTCTCTCTATAAATGTGAAAAGATAAAAAAAAAAAAGAAAACTTAATTCAGTGACTAATATGTACTTGAAAATTAAAATCTAATTAGTTTGGCTTTATTATTAAAATGATTTTATCACAATGTCAATTGATGGATTAACCATTTTTGTTGTTTATTTTCTGGAAATTTAACTCTTTCCTTCCTATGAATTATAGAGCAGATAGAGGCTTGAGTTTTTCTATTATATCTTAAGGTCTCAATATTTTGGTGCTTCAGTTCCTTCATCTTATTCCAGACACTGACTGTGAGAATATCTTAAAATCTTTCTTCTTGGTTATTTATTTTGAGGACTCAAATCACAGGCCCTTAAATTAAAAAATGGAGAATCTAAGGAATAAGACAGAATTTAAAAATTTATGATTCCAGTACTTTAAGCAATAATGTGAATTATAATAATAGCTATTATTTTGATCTTAGGTTCTTATATATACATTCACTGAAATATCACAAATATGCTTTATAAAAATTGTGAGAGATTAAATATGATTTTTTTGAATAAAGTATACTAAAATAAATGTGACTTCCAGAATTCGCCTTGAGTAGACTACCCAGTGTTACAATTAGTCTGTAAAATATATCTGCTGGTAACCATGTGATAACTGACAACTGTGAAACTGCAGTGTGATATATATTGCTTTAGCACATTCTTTCATTGTGATTTTGTAATTTTGTTGATGATAAAGTCCTAGATGCTCTTCAGTTTCTGACCATATTCCAGCAAAGAGTATCTAAACTTCATTCACATATTTATACCAATGAAAAGCTTACTTTTTGGTGAGGCTTTATAGATTAATTTTTATATTGAATAAGTAATTTCTCTTAAAAAATGATTTATTTAAAATTCCAAAAAATCAGTATTATTATTTCTAGAAATGCTAATTATATGAGTAACTATTTCTCATGTTTCCCTTATTTTTCTAGAATTTTTCTTCAAGCAAAAAGATGATTAATTCTTTCAAACCTTCCTCACATAAAATTTTTCTGAGTCCTTTATTATCTTGGTTGCTGTATAAATACAATTCTGTGTGTGATAATACATTTTGAAAACAATCTATTCCATATCTTGTATCTAGTGCAGGGCATAGTGTTCTCTCTCCTGATGAGCTGTTTCAATACTAGGCATTATTAACTCAGTTTGACCTATTAGTCAACTGGAATTTCTGAAACTTTTGCTCATAAACTGATATGATTCCAAAACTTCTCTACTGTGCTGTTTAATATACTTTTTGAAACAACTTTAACGTGTATAGGTATTTTTACTAACATATCTCTTCAGTTCTGAAACATTGTTTTTTTCCTGAAAATATTATCATGCTATTAAAATTTGACGTTTATAGAACACTTAGCAATTCACAAACAATGCTAGGAAGTTATCTCATTTAACACTCACTGCAACCATATATAAAATATGTTATTTTTATTTTATAACTAATAAACTGCTTTTGTATTTTTGTCACTTGACAGTTTGGTAAGTCTCTCTTAACTCATCTTTTAAGCCACTAAAAAATAAATAAATAAATAACAATCAAAGAACAATCATTGAGTTGATTAATATGCTACCAAAAATGTTCTTAATTTAAATACAAGTAGATTCAGGTTTAACTGCTTTCTTGGTATATTTATCTAAGTATGTCATGAATCCTCCAATCTTATATGTCCAGGAATTTACTTGTCCCCATCTTCATTTCTTTTTAATTTATCCATAGTTTCTCAAGCCATAAAATCTGGAATGAAATTCTGCTTTGTACGACCTGCATGAATTTTTATTCAGTTCACTTCGTGTATTACACTGCTACTGTTTCAATCCAAGAAAGAAATTATCATATTGTCTCTTCCTGTTTGTCAAATCTATACTCACAACTGCAACCAAAGTGGTCTTTTAAAGAAAAAAATCCTGATTAATTTCCCTTCTTAATATCATATTTTCCTAGTATTATTTACATTAAATTCATTCCTTATGAGGCATTTATGATTCTTTATCATCTACTTCTCTTCTTGCTGTTTGTGTGCTAGACACAATAGACATTTAAATTCTACAACAAATTATTTCATTTGTCTTTAATCTTTTATAACTTGACATTTTTCTTCTCCTCCATTCCCTTCGCTTCCTGTTTTTCCTTCTACTCTAGGTATATACCTTGGTGAATAAAGCAGACACTGACTGCCCTTGCAGAGCTTACACTCTTACCTGGTAAGATAGAAAATAAGCAAATATACAAGTAAATATAAGTCTTTTTTTAAAAACAAATTTGCTCCTTCTACTATCTTTATTGCATAACGAATATTGATGTTCTATGTGAGAATTTAAACATCACTTCCTCATGGAAGCTTGCCCTGACTTTGTAGATTGTTAGTCCCATCGTATGTAAGAACAATATCCCTAATGTTTTACTTTTTTTTTTTTTAAATATTTATTTATTTATTTTTATTGTTTTTTGACAGAGAGAGAGAGATACAGAGACAGAGACAGAGAGAGAACTGAACTGGGGGAGCTCCCAGTTCAGCATATGGTTCCGCACGGGCGGGGTCGGGACTCGATCCCTGGTCCCCCGCGCTGCAAAGTGAGCGCTTAACCCACTGAGCCATCCCGGCTTCCCCTAATGTTTTACTTTTAACATATCATGTTTTTTATAATTTGTTTAAGGTGCAACATCCCTAATAAACTGAAAACTCCATAAAGGCACAGCCAATAACTAATTGTCCACTAGTATATTCTTAGACCATTGTACATTTCCTGGAACAGAGAAGGTAATTAATAGCTATTTATTAAATGATAGATTGATCA
This sequence comes from Craseonycteris thonglongyai, assembly GCA_004027555.1. NCBI lineage: Eukaryota > Metazoa > Chordata > Mammalia > Chiroptera > Craseonycteridae > Craseonycteris > Craseonycteris thonglongyai. The sequence continues at coordinate 18,356 of PVKE010011722.1, forward strand.
AGTACAAATTGAACATAAAACCATACACTGTGAACTTTAACCAAATGATTGTATCATATTTCTGCAGATTAACTCTGCAGAAGTCTAAAGGTTTATTTTGTTTGTTTGTTTATTTATTTATTTATTTAGAGTAATGTCTGGATGGGGATGAGATAGGAAAAGAAGGGGTTTCATCTTATTAAATAAAAATTCATCTTGGAAAGTCACCATATTCAGAACAGTATCATACTTCTGCATAGAGAAATAAGCAATGGATAAGATAAATGATGCTAAAATACTTAGTACTACTTAATATATGTAAGATTTTAAATATAGAAATTATTTTTTCAAACCAGAAATAAAAGAGTGGATTATTAAAAATGATGTTGGAACAGAGTTGTTCTCACTTCTTGAGAAAAAATCTTGAACATCTATTTATGGTATCTAACTAAATCCTGTATTTAAAATAGAACTATTCAAAATACTAAAATTGTTGGCTGATTGTGAGAAGCATAACAAACAAAATGAACATTGGTAGAGAAGCAAATAGAAAAATTTTCACTGAAAATCTTGGCATGAGAAAGGTATATGAAAAAATGGTCTTAATGGATCTTACCGATGAACAAAAGCAAAGAGGATTTAAAGTTTCCAAGACAATGGAAACTTTAAATCCTTTTGGCAAGACAATGTTTGGAGCCATGCTATCACTGGTGATGAAAAATAGTTGTACCAATTTGATCCTAAAACGAAGTGTCAAAGTGTACAATGGAAGTCTGCCCATTCTTCATGACCAAAAATATTCCTGTCAGTACAAATGAAGAGTCAAAAAGACGGTTCTCACCTTTTTGGATATCAGAGAGATTGTTCAATATGAATTTATATCAAATGGATAAACAGTCAACCAAGTTTCTTATTTGAAAGTGCTTAAAAGGTTGCATGAAAAATTTACATGAAAACAACCTGAACTTTTTGTGAATGCCTCATGGTTCTTGCATCACAACAATGCATTAACTCACACAGCACTGTCTATGGGGGTGTTTTTAGCCAGTAAACATATAACTGTATTGGGACACCGTCCTTACTCACCTGAACTGGCTCCCATTGAGGTTTTTTTTCACCTGAAGATTAGAAAAATGTTAAAAGAAAGACATTTTAATGACATCTTAATGACATTTCAAGACATCAAGTATTATATGACATACGCTCTGATGGCCATTCCAGACAAAGAGCTCCAAAATTGCTTTGAAGGTTGAACTAGGTTTTGGTGTTGGTGTATAGTTTCCCAAAGGGAGTACTTTGAAGGTGACCATAGCGATATTCAGCAATGAGGTACCGTATGTATCACTTTTTTTCAGATGATTATGTGAACTCAATTGTCTGACCTCATACAATGAAACCTAATGAATGACAAAGCTTAAATTATTACATTTGCTTGACAAGACAAGGCAAACTTATTTTTTATTTCTTCACAATATTGTATTTGGAACTATTTATAATTTTATCAAAGGTTGTTTTCTATAGTATTTCATCTTATTGGAAGTTATTTCCTTAGAGTTTCTTTTGTATCCAAGTCTAATTCGTCCTACTCCTAATTTAAATAATATAAATAGCAATCTGATTCCCTCCATTTCTATTCTGTTCTTTTGAATAACCAGGATTATGTTCTTCAGATTACTATTAGCCTGTTCTAGTCTGTTTGGTACCTGCCACATCCTCATCACCGCCCAACCAGTTCCATTTCCAAAGATTTAATCCTTTGAGGGAAACCCTCTATTTCCCTGACTTCACTGAGGAAATTAGTCCAGAACATCCCCACATTTTTCTGTGACTCACTGCTTCTCAAGGGTAAGTGACTTGCTTATTAGATAAGTTAGGTAGGACCTGAGCAGACTGTCCCAGTTCTATCAGTGCCTTCCTTACAAATCTGCTTGCCCACAGAGACCCTCAGTCTAGTTTTCTCTTTTCTCTGAAATAAGCTAAAGTGATTGGCTGAGACCTTCAATTTGAGAGCTTTGATACCCTACTGAGCCTGTGAAGGGAAACTGAGAAAGAGGTTGGCAGTAAAGCTGTCTATTTCAGTAGCAGTATTAGGAAACACTTTGTTCACAGATCAAGAGTCATGACCTCTGGAAGCTGGAATGGCAGAGGATTAAGTGTTTGCTTTGCAGCCCCGAGGTCCAAGGATTTAATCCTGGCACCAGCCCATGCAAACCCATATGCTTAATGGGAGTGAGCTTCCCATGTGGGAGGCCCCTGGTTCAGCCCCCAGCTCGAGAGGGCATGCTTCCCATGCAGGAGGCCCCCAGCCCAGTTCCCACCCTGTGAGGCCCTCACCCACCTGTGTGGAATAAAACCATGTGGAAAACTGATGACATACAACTATGAAGACTACTCTGGGCTCTCCCTTTCTTTCTGTCTCTCTTTGTCTCTGTTTTTCTATGTCAAAAACAATTTAAAAAAATAAGTAAATTATTTTTAAAAGTCCTGACCTCCACTCACCTATTTTTAATAATATAAAAGCTGACATTTTGATCAAAATATTTCTGTGTCCAGTTCAGAACTTGAAAGAGACAAATAGTTTATTACCTATTTGGCTCTTATAAAATCCTGAAAAATTATATCTTTATTATTTCTTATTTTAGAAAAAAAATGATCTGAATCATATCTTGTAATTAGATCTTCTTTATGCTTCTAAATTCACTTGGGATGTCAATTGACACCTTAGAACTGGATTTGCTACAATCCTTGGATTTGAAAAATTATTTGTAGACACTTTAATTCTGCTCTGAATTTTCTTCTTCGGACCTCAATTTTGGTTAACTTGCTAAAAATTTTACATATCAAATTGTGGTTTAACATATGGTATCTGATACAATACTGCCTTGCTTTGAACCCTTTTATTACTTACTGGCTATATGAATAGGATCAGATTTTGTCACCTGTAAAATGAGTAAAAACGTAATGCCTAACTCCTGGTATTTTGCTGATTAATTGAGATAATATATATAGAGGATTTCTGACATTTAATAGGCATCCATTTTTAGTTAAAAAAGCATCATTCCTCTTATCTTGACTCACATTCTTTTAAAAAGCTCACATAACTAGTATCACCTGAGAAAGCAGTATAATACTATAGCTATTAGACCATGTATATCTATTTCATAAATCTTCATATATTTACCTTGTGTCAAGTATATTTTCAGAAGAATGGATGTTAGCAGAAGATATATTCAAAAACTACCCTAATAGCTGAAGTTTATTATTATAACTATAAATTGTCTTTGGTATTAAGAAAGCATCACCCTTAAAAAAAGTATTTAAAACTTACTCAACATATCATTTAATCGTCCATATAGTCATTAAAATTATTTAGTATTAATGATTTGACAGAGGCTTTAGGTAATAGAGAGGTTTATAGTTTACATTCAAGTTGCTTATAGATAGAACAGGGATATAAACATAATATGATATGGAAATGGTATCAGTAGAGGAGCATAGGTAAAGTACTCTTGGTTCTTAAAGCGAATGAAAAACTAACTTTAACTTGAATGACCCAAGCAGTGACATGGAATATATTGCAGTTGTTCCAGGCATTGAAGAGTTGATATAATTTACATATCCCAAAATAAATGTCTATAAGAATTTATCTTGTTACATGAATTCAATTTTACATTTAAAAGTATTTTAGGGTTATTACCGTATTTGCCTAAAAAGGGACTTCAAGCAAATTAATATAAAACTTAACAATAATTATTTCCATAATAACAGTTAAATTTTAGAAACATCCTGAATAATTTGGATTAGAATAACAATAACTATAACAAAAAGAACATCAGTTTGTGAGAAGAGTGGAATAAACAGTAAGTGAAATAAAAGTATTTTCTGATGAATAATTCTCATATATTCTCCACTTGGCATCTAAGATAAACATGTGTTAGCTTTAGGTAATATTTATACTACTTAGCAACTGCTGTTATTTAAAATTATGTGTCATTTCAATTATTTAATTATCTAATTTGTTTTCTAATTTGTTTTCTAATTTCTTTTTGTTGTAACACCTGAAAAGTATTTCTTTTGTCAATGAAAACAAGCAATAGTAGCTTGCTATTCACTACAGCAGAAATAACAGAAATGCTCAATTACCGGATAAAAACATTCTTTGACATACTTGTATTTTCTTTGCAATCTATCAACAACAGCACAATGAATGAAGACACAAAACCTTATTAGCTACTTAAGGAAATTACTTGTTTACAGATAGCCTGTAATTGGATCCTAAATATATTAGTGCCTGAAAACCTTTTGAAATGGTTTTCATGATACAGGAAGAAAGTCAAGTAATTTGAAACTCCGATTTTCTTTGAGGATTTCAAATGTGCCAAATGTCATATAAAACCATAGACATTATTGAATTATGTTTAATTTGCTGCCTTATCTTGGGATTTCAAATGATGTTCTTCCTTTAAGTAGGAATAAAAGGAGGGAGTTCTGCTTAACTTGAGCCAAGGCATCATTTTAGACAAGCAGACACTGTCATCTTGCATGCAAAGCCTTTCTTAGGTGGGAAACGTAAGTGGACACATTGTATGAAATGTATTGAAATGAGGTCTAAAACATAGTTGCTTATCAAGCTTTCTAATTGTGAGGCCCTTTGAAGTCTAGAGGACAACAGTTTGCTTCCAGTGAGTTTGGGAATGAGAAGGGTGGGAAGTATCCCACTGGTATTTCCTTTCTATCAGAGGAGCGATTATGTAAAAGATTAGAAACACATTTCTCTGCAAAAGCCAAAGTTGAAACTGAAATAAAACAGATGCTTCTCATTGATAAGATGAAAATTTGAATTGTTTAGGAAGACAGTAGTTTGTTCTACACATTTTGGAAATTCTAAATATATTTGTATGTAGGCTTTGAATGAAAGGTGCTATTTTTTATTTAAAAAGTATTTTTAATAATGCAAAAGACAGTATCTATCGCTGTACCCAACAGCCATGCTGTCATGTTCCATCTTGGATGAAGGACTTCTTTTCAGAACTTTAGAATCTGAAAATGACATATGCTTTTCCAAATATGCTTGCTGCCAGTGCCAGTTATGTAACCTAATCATAGCCAATGGATTAGACATATAAGACATTTCCTAATTATTAAAAGTGAATGAAAGTCATTCTCACTTCATTGACCAATGCCTATACATGAAGCCTGAAACTGCTTGAGTCCAATTTGTGACCATGAGGAAAGAGACAGCATGCAAGCTCTGGATGGCATAGGAGAAATAATAATGACCATCATTAGCTACTTCACAAAGTTGCAACATCAATGTTGGAATTTCCCTACCATTATTCTTCTTAAATTGTAAGATAATAATACCCTAATTTTTATTTACTTCTAAAAATGAATTCTGATACTTGTAGCCACATATATCCTAACAGTGATTCTATTTTTACTGCAAGAACAATACATTTTGATAACTTGAATGCTAAGTATGTTGAATATACCCCTAGGATGAACTGATGATACCCTTGTGTAATCCCATCTTTTTTGGTACAGGCAAGTATCTATTAATATATTGCTTCTAACCCAGGTTTCTCCAACCCCCTGGAACTGGGCCACAGAGCAGGAGGTGAGCAGTGGGCAAGCGAGCAAAGATTCATCTGTATTTATAGCTGCTCCCTATTACTTGCATTACTGCCTGAGCTCTGTCTTTTGTTAGAACATTGATAGCATTAGATGCTCATAGCAGCATAAACTCTGTGAACTGTGCATGTAAGAGATCTAGGCTGTGTGTGCCTTATGAAAATTTAATGCCTGATGATCTGAGGTGAAACTGAGGTGGAGCTGAGGTGGAGATGAGGTGGAGCTGAGGCGGTGATGCTAGCACTGGGGAGCAGCTACAAATACAGATTAAGATTAGCAGAGAAGTTTAACTGCACAGAGACCATAATAACTCAATTATTTGTAGACTCATATCAAAACCCTATCAGTGAGTGAGTAGCAAGTGACAATTAAGCTGCATCTAGTAACAGGATATATAGTGGCAAGAGAATTGATGTACTTCAATTGTACTTGTACAACTTCATCTGGTAGCAGGGTTTAAGTTAGAATCAACACTTATTTTAGTCCTCGAGTGGCCTACCATTGTTCTATTTTCTACTTCCATTCATGCCTCTTCCCCACACTGCACACTTCTCTCAGTCACAGTTTTGGTAAGCCCACAAGCTACCCTTAGTCAAAATGAGTAAAGAACAAATGTCACTGGAGAGCTTCTTTGAAAAGGGGGAAAGATTCAATGATGAGATAGCAGCAGACTCTAAGTCTAGTTGCAGGAAAACAAACTCAGGGCTTCTGCATTATGGTGAATTATATAATTATTTCATTATATATTATAATGTAATAACAATAGAAATAAAGTGCATAATAAATGTAATGCACTTGAATCATCCTAAAACTAATCTCCCCCCCCCCCAATTCTGGTTTGTGAAAAAACTGTTTTCCACGAAACAGTCCTTTGTGCCAAAAACGTTGAAGAGCACTGTTCTAATCAATAGAATATGGGAAAGTGATAGGATAACCACTCCCTAGATTAGGTTACATGGCAAGGCTACTATTTTAGCAGACTAGAGTGAGGTTCACCTTAAGGTCACATAGCAAAGAATTAAATGTTTCTCCTAGGAGCCCAGTACACACCTAGATGACAGTCAGCAAAAGAAAAACAAACAAACAAAAAAACAGCTCAGTCTTTCAACTAAAGACATTGAATTCTACCAACAACAATATGAGATTGAGAGAGGACACTGGACTCCAGAAAGAACATAGCCCAGTGACACCTTGACTGCAGTCTTGTAAAACAGCCCAGTCTGCTCAAGCCGTGCTCTGCCTGTCAATTTGTGGATATCACAAGACAATAAATATATGTTATTTTATGCCTCTAATCTTTTGGTAACTTTGCTGTGATGGGTAATTTTAATGTCACAATTACCTAAAATTCATCAAATCTAAAAGTGAGGCTTCTAAGTCTTACAACCCTAACAATATTTGTTTTCTAAAACCTTTTATTTTTTATTAACTATTGCACTGTTCTATATCCATTTATGATATCTTCAGGTAAAATGTACACTATAGATTAAGCTCTCCAAGACATCTACCATTATGCTTCTTACCTGAAAAGTATCATCTTGTTTTGGCCTGTAAAAGAGGCAAAGATATTTGTGTTTATTAAATATTAGTACTTGGCAATAATGGAAAAAAATAGGCACTCTGATACAATGCTAGTGGGCATGATAATTTTTATAAATTCTTTAAAAGGTAACTTGGCTATATATTTTAAAGCCTTAAAAATATTTTATTCATTACTTCAGTACATTGAATAATTCAAAACCCATGTGCCAAATCTAGTACTTAGGTCTCATTAAATAGTACATGTCCAGAACAAAAATTCAGGTTTACCGCTCTCAAACTTACCCCTTAATTTAAGCATTCACCATCTCAAAATTCTATTCACCTAGTTGTTCTTGCCTAGACAATTCCCTTCCCTCAATATTATTCAAAATTAAGGTGGTGGGGGTGTGTGACAATTTATGTATGCTATTTCTACTCAATAGACAGAGCTAGCTATTAATAATATTATGTTTTTAATAGATGTCAATAACTAAGTAATTATTAAGAGAAAATCTTCAATCACTTGTCATTAAATGGGTTATACAAGAATTATATCACCCAGCCAGTTTCATGTGTGTATGTGTGCCTTTTTCTTTGATAATTATGAGTAAATAAGAAGAAATAGAATGTTAGATCTAAGAAAACCTTAGACATAAACTATTAAAAACAATTTTGGGGAAGCCGGGATGGCTCACTTTGCAGCCCCAGGGACCGAGAATCGAATTACGGCCCCGGCCTGTGTAGACCCATATGCTGAACTGGGGCATGCCTCCCATGCAGAAGGCCCCCAGCCCAGTTAGCACCCTGCACGGCCTCTGCTGGCCTGTGTGGACCAAAGCCATGTTGAAAAACTGATTACGGTACAAGCAACTATGGAGACTACTCTGGGTCCTCCCCCTTTGCTCTGTCCCTTTTTGCCTCTGTCTCTCACTGTCTCTGTAAAAAACAATGAAATATATCTTTAAAAATAAATTAATGTTACAACTAACTGTGTCGTAATTCTATTTAGTGGACTATTGGTTTTCTATGCAGCATAGATCTGTGTATTTATATTTTCATTGTAATTGCAATGGAAATACTTTAAAAATAATACCATGTCAAAAAAATTATTTTTAAAGCAATATTTGGAACTACAATATTCTTAAGATACAGAATAGGTAATTCTACTAGAATTTGAGGAATTGATTCATTCTATTCCTAAAAAGTGGCTTTCCTATATCTTGTCTAGCATTTATGAAAGTACTGACTGTTATGAAAATAAAAGAAGATTGGTACAAGGTTTTTATCTTACTAGATTAATTTTTTGGACTGTATAAAATTTATTTTCTGGTTCAGGAACTCTTCTGCTATTGATTTTTTAATAAATATAACATATATATATATTTTTTAAGATAAGTAAACAGCGTATAAGATATTCATCAACTTTGGTTCTCTAGAATTACAATTATTTTCTACTATTTATTTATTTATTTTTGCCTGTGCAGCTATGAGCAGCCTATGAACACAAATTATTCACAGTAGTTTCTCGATAACAAGAATTATACTTTGACTTGGTAGTACATTGATTAATAAAGTGAGTGAGTCATCTACTATGCCTTATATAAAGTGATCTAATAATAATTTAGTTTCTATTCAAATTGGTTACTTTACCCAAGACCTCAAATAGTTGGACAAATTCTAATTATAACTATATTATGTTGATTTACATTTATACACTTAATTCTTGTTACATATCGAAATACATGAAGTTCCACCTCTATCAAAAGCTGTAGTAATCATAATTTCTTTCTCATTCTTCACATTTTCTCCTACACAAATTTAATCTGTTTAGCTCCCCCTCCCACCTCTCCCACCTATATGGTAAAGGAAAGAGTTGTACACCTAGAACCTATGTAATTTTTACTAACCAATGTAACCTTTATAAATTTTACAATAAAAAAAATTGAAAAAAAAATTATTTAGAGAATCGCTTCGCAATTGGCTTAATATTTGATAAAGAACCTAATTGATGAAGAGAATTAAACTACTTTCTCTTTTATTCTATTTTTTTCTATATTTGATCAACATTAGGTTTTGCATTTGTTGAGTCACAGGAATATTGTATTATACCTTGTTTTTATTCTATTTTTGTATTTATATCTTAAACAAATATGCATTTAAAAATACTAATACTGCATTTTTTAAATTCAATTACTTTATAAAATATTGTGAAAGAGAAACAAGAAGGATTATGCTGTGTGGAGCCAATCCAAGTTGAATCTATCTGCATACTCTATGCAAATTATATTAGTTTATCTAACATCTTCATTCAAAATTATTCCATTAAGGTGCAATTAAGATAAATAAGCATTCTGATAATAAGAATATATACATGTCTATGTTTCCAAAGCACTTTGTAACATTATTCTTAAATTTTAAAAGTATGTATGGTAGTATCATTCTCCTTTTATAGATGAGGAAAAATTGATGCCAAGAGCTGTAATTAAAATTGACTGGAGCACACAATTAATTAGTATTTGGTTATAATATGACACATCTCTGCCTGACTCCAGAGCAGATGCTCTTTTTATGGTAACGTAATTTTTCTTTCAAATACAAGTATTGACTAAGAGAAGCAGAAACACTAGTGAACACAGAAATACTTAGCGCTGAAAATTTTTAGTTGAAAAAGGAATCACTTTTTCTTTATTTTGCTTTTATGGTGGCAAAAGGCCTTCTGAAACAGTTTTAGGAAAATAAGTTACAGGGTTTTTGCATTTCTTTTAAAACGTCATCAAATAAAACAAATATTTATGTGCATCCACACACATACCAGTAAACACACATTATTCTTATTTAAACTAATCATTATTCATAACTTTCAAAGATTCATAAATTTTGCAAAACTCTTCAGATTTTCAGGTGTCAGGCTTACAACATGGTTTGGTAAACTCTGTTGTAATGATGGGCATAAGGTATTTTTATTATTTGGTAGGCTGACCAGATGTACATTTAAATGGAACAGAAAACAACTGAACTGTCCCAGTTCAAATGGTATGTATGGTCAGCCTAGTCTCACTGACTAAATTCAGGGTGTCAGTAAGCCAACCATATGTGCCATTTTAAACAGTACTATCATTTTCTGTCGTGTTTAAAACAGGAAATCTGGTCAGCTTATTATTTAGTCAGTATTATTATGTTTGTCTAACTACAAACTGTGACAGGGCCTTTGCACATGCTGCTTTCTCAATTAAATTTTATTTTCTCCAATCATGGATCTTCAGGTAACAAACAAAAAAAACTACATTTATCATACATTAGAGTGCCTTGGAAGTACACTTTTGCTTATTTGTCATCCATACTATATTTGAAATTGTTTGAAAGCAAGGATTACTTCTCTAAAGCCTATCATGAACATTACCATAATAGTTAAAGCATATTACCGGTAGTTAAAAAAACAGCAAAAACAAAAATAACCACCCAAAACAACAAAAAGATTTTTTAAAGCATATTAGCTGGATAAAAGACAATTGAATAAATAATATTAACCATTCAGTTTTTGACCAAAAAATAATATCTATGTATTTATTACCATTAAGTTTCAAGTAGCCATAAATGTATTATTTGGAGGCAACACAAACATAACCAAATGAGAAAGCATAGTTTTGTGAGCAGACAAAAAATTATTCAGTGATTATCAGAAATACAGACTGCTCCTTTTAACTTAACCCACAGAAATGTCAGCAAAGTCAAGACTGAGCCTGTCGTATGAAATTGAGAAATGTCTTCACAACTATCTTAAAGATAAACAGGGATGTCGGATGGCTTAGCAGGTTGAATGCTTGCATTGCAGCCCCAAAATCAGAGAATTGAGTCCTGCTCTGGTTCCGGCCCTGGCCCTGGCCCATGCAGACCCATATGCTGAACTGGGGTGTGTTTCCCATATGGGAGGCTCCCGGCCCGGTTCCCACCCTGTGCAGCCCTGCCCTGTGCAGTCTTGGGCCCTCCTATATGAGATGAAATTGTCAAAAACTAATGACTTACAACTATGGAGACTGCTCTGGGACCTCCCCCTTCTTTCTATGTCTCTGTCAAAAACAATAAAATAAATCTTAAAAACAAACAAACAAAAAGATAAATACATATAATAAAATTGACAACTGAATGCAGAACACCCAAAATAACTCTTGAAATTATTTTATTTAAAAAAGTCAGGCTAGTTGAAAGTATAATAAAAGCTATTGTTGTCTGTAAATGTCCTTATTGATTTAGACAGGCAATATCTATTAAGGATGTATCTTATTAATATTATAGATTAGTGTTCTACTTGTTCCTCCACCTTGAGCTACTGCATAGACTATTCTTAGCATTTTTACTCTAAATTGACCTGATTCCTGTCCCCCTGTCCAACATACATGAAATTATAAAAAATATAATGACTAAAAGAGCTTTCTCTAAACAGAAAATATATTTGGAATATAATTTCTGGTCTCAGAGAGTATCTTGGTAATGCAATGTGTGTTAATAATTCAATAGTTAAAAAAAATAAACTAAGCTCTTGTTTTCTTCTATTCTCTTCATGCTTTTGTGCTTTTAAATAAACTGGCTTGTATTGATCTTTTTTATAACATTTCTAAGTTCCTATGATTCAATTGACTTTATCCTCTGTTTCCAATAGTTTTTACTAATGCAACATGAGACTGTCTATAGCTAATGGATAAATGATAAAGATTAGAATGTGAGCAAGAGAGCAGAAGATCCTGCTAAGCAGGAAAGCAAGAATAGAAATGAGGTTTTTATTTCTATAGAAATGAAGTGTTTGAAGAAGTTTTCTTCCCTGCTACTTCAGGATGGGTGTTGGATTCACAGCAGTAATGCAGCAAAGTCTGTTAAGAGGTTCTGGGATTTGGTTTGGTGCCTTCTTTATGATTAGCTGCACAGCTGGGGCAGGTGCATTTTCAGCCATAATAAGTAATAACATTCCCAGTGGAAACATTTGACTATGGTAAAACAGACAGAAATCTATTATAGATGTGAGTACAATGTCAATGTTTACAGAAGGAGGTCAAATAGAATTTTATTTGGTAAATGTCAGTACTGTATGAGTAGAAACATTCACAATATTTGCATTCTTACTAGAATTATACATGCAAAACTCATAAATATTCCATAATTTTTTAACTTTTATTTTTCTACCCTTACCAGAAATTAGTTTTCTTGGCATTCAGTCTATTTCTTATGCACTTTTCTTCAGCATTTGAGTTTATTTGGTGAGTCAGTAAAATGTTTGCATAAACTATAATTAATTGTAACATATGGATGCTTACATTTAGTTGTGAAACCTAGAACAGAAAGCTTCCTCTAATGTGAATCCACTCAAAATACTACACAGAGCTTGAGTCAGTCACCTTGAATCAATTGGTTTTTCTTGCATTGACTCACTTACTCGCCATGTAATTCAGCATAGTAAGATAAATCAGGTTAACCACCAGTGATCTCAACTTTTTTTCTGTTAACACAGGCAACAAACCCCCCCCCCCCCAGAAATACTTAAAAATATTTTTTTTAATGTATATGAGTGATGTTTGTTTGGTGCACCAATGTTGAAAATGTATGATTATTTAAAGCCAGAACTTGAGATTTTGACATATTATGTTATTAATATTTTGGGTAATAAATTTAGTCTTTCCTTAATGTGAACAGAATTAAGATTGCCCTTTTATAGATTTTAGAAATGGAGTTAATCCTTCATTGGAGTCTATTTAATATTACTATTTCTTATATCAGTATCTAATAGCATTCAGTTTGAAAGGCTGAGTATAAAGGTCATAGATTCTTTTTGTTCTCTAGAGATAAGATTATAAAGAAAAAGAAGTATGATCCTAGATAGGTTGTCTGAAAGGTTAGAAAAAGAAATTTAACAAAAAGCATGTTGATTCCAGATGTGCTACACTATTTTAATCTGATTCCATATGAGAAATATGTTGCAGCTTTCATGAAAGGACACTTTTATACAAGTATTTTGTAAGTGCAGTTTCTCAATATGTGGTTTTCAAGAGTATTTACTGGTCAACTGACATGATTTTACAGACATTCTCTTGTGAATCTTGTTGAATATTATTAACCCTACTACTTCCATTTTAAGACCTCTCTCTCAGTGAAAGAAATGACCACTCAGAGAAGTAGTATATCAGCTTGGGGAATTACAAAGGTACCTGGATATGTTTGATAATAGAAATGAAGCAAAACTATTTTTAAAATGTGCAGTGAAAAAATAAAAGGAGACATAGAGGGCTACAGAAAGATTTGTGGATGACAAAAGTCTATAAAATATATTAAACATAAAAATAAACAGTTATCTCAGGTCAGCCAGATAGGATTTGAATCAAAATGACTAAAGATCAGTACCCTGGGAGTTTCAAAAAGATCACAAAGCAAAACCTGAACAAAAGATTTCTCCATAGTTGCATAGATTACATAGGTAGAATGTTAGTCACATATTTAATCTGCTTGAGAGGCATCAGGAGACTCTTAAAGACATTACCTTAAATTTCACAGTTTATGGAAGCTGGGATGGCTCAGTGGGTTGTGTACTCACCTTGCAGCCCTAGAGTACGAGGATCAAGTTCTGGCCCTGGCCCTTGCAGACCCTTATGCTGAACTGGGGTGTGTTTCACATGTGCGAGGCTGCTGGCTCACGGGGGCATGCTTTCCACGTGGCAGGCCCTCAGCCCAGTTCCTGCACTATGAAACCCTGGGCAACCCTGAACCCGCCTATGTGGAATGACACTACATCAAAAACTAATGATGTACAGCTATGGAGACTACTATAGACCTTCCCCATTCTCTCTGTCAAAAACAATAAATAAATCTTAAAAAAAAAATCACTATTTGTTTCATACTCTGTTGTTCCCATTTTATAATGAGATTTTTTCTATAGTATAATATAGTAGACTTTCCGTTAACCAAAACTCAAACAACTGGCACTCTCAAGAAATGGGTAAAATTTTTTTGCCAGTTGTTTGAGACTTTGCCAGTTGCTTCAGAATGCTGGCTGCTTGAGTTCCAGTTAATGGAGAATCTACTTACATTTATCTGGAACCTACCAATCCCCATGGGTGACATTTAACTGGGAGTCTATTGTACTGGTTTTAAATCCTTTCAGGGAAAACAAAAACAAAAACAAAAACTGAATGTAGTCATTGATTATAAGACCTATTCTAATTTCAGGAAGATTACAATATTAAAAAAAAAAAAGTTCAGTTGAAGAAATATAGTATTTATTAATGCTTGACAAAAATTAAATTTCAAATGTTCCTCAAGAATTTATACATTAATTTTTTTTGTCCAGAGCTGCATGGATGCTATGGTGATATGCTCCAATCTCCTCTTCAGGATTGAAATGCTCATTACTCTAACTATTAAGACAACGGTAACTATCAGGTTAGATCCTGAAGGTCATCCCTACTTCAGAGATCTTTTGGCGATTGACTGAGTTATTTATTGTATTACACTTATGTTCTCCCTCTGTCTATTCCTGCATCACTCAAAAGCATTCTTGATACACTTCTACGGAAATGTTCTGTATGCAAATCTCTAAGTCACAGAATCTGTTGATTGATATCAATAGCCTATTGTATATAATAATTACTAACAAAGTGTACGGTAAACTACAGGTTTAAATATCAACCTTCGTATTAACAAAAGGGATGAACACTCCCCCAAAAGTAAAACTTAAAAGCCTAAGTATGATAGATGAATGAAAACTAGAGTCAAATATAGGATGCTTATAAACTTCAAACTACTGACTTTGTTAATCAATGAGAGAATATTTTCTTAATATTTAACTACAATTGCTCTTTAATATATTTTTATTTATTTTTATTTTTGACAGAGAGAAAGAGAGAGAGAGAGAGAGAGAGACAGAGACAGAGACAGAGAGAGAACTGAACTGGGGGAGCTCCCAGCTCAGCATATGGTTCCGCACGGGCCGGGGCCAGGATCCCATCCCTGGTCCCTGGCGCTGCAAAGTGAGCATTTAACCCACTGAGCCATCCCGGCTTCCCCTACAATTGCTCTTTAAAACAAGGAAATCCTAACACAGGGCTCTGATATTTGCTTCTGGATCACTAGACTGTGAGGAATTTCATCAGTGTTTCTAGAACTTTGAAATTTCTTGTAAATCATATTGAGAAAGAAATAGATTACCTTTGAGCCCAGATCAAACTACCCCTTCTCAGTAACAATGAGAAAAAATATCCCTTACATTTGCATGCTACAGAATTTACTGTCTTCACTCTTAAGCACTAAAAATATCTCATATTAAACATACTCATGTTTCTATATTACCTCCTTAATACTACTGTAAGTACAAAAAAACAAACAAAACAAAACAAAATATAAACTGTGAATTACCTACTTTTTAAAACTTACTCCAGCAATTTAAAGGTTATTTTGTAACCCACAGTTTCTTAATACATATAAGGTCTGACAATTAAGTTCACAAACTCATCCTAAAAAAAGTGCTACAAACTTATTGCTGAATATCACTACAATCACCTTTGAAGTACTCCCCTTGGGAAGTTATAAGCACTGATGCCAATGTGTAGTCTATCCTTCAAAGCAATTTTAGAACTCTTTTTCTGAAATGGCCATCAGAGCCACCCTTGTGTTACCCTGTATCAAATGTCATAGAAATGTCTTCCTTTCAATATTTGCTTTATCTTTGGTTAAAGGAAACAGTCAATGGAATTGACTAGCCAGATCAGGTGAATAGGGAGAGTGTTCCAATACAGTTGTTAATTGGCTAAAGATACCCTCACAGACAGTGCCATGTAACCCAGTACATTTTCACGATGCAAGAGCCATGGATATTGGCAAAAACTTCAGCTTGTTCTCATCTAACTTTTTATGCACCCTTTTCAGCACTTCCAAATAGTCAACTTGCTTGATTCTTTGTCTTGGTACATATTCATGATGAACAATCCCTCTGATATAAAAAATAGTGACTCTTGATTTGGATTGAAGAAACAGTTTTGATCACAGAGAATTGGCCGATTTTCGTTATGCACTGTGACACTTTGTTTCAGAGTCGTATTTTTTGGTATATCTGTTTCATCACCAGTGATAACAAACTCCAAAACATCATCTTGCTTCTCCAAACAGTTGAAAAGTCAAGCTCCGGCTTTCTCTTGAGACACACAAAAACACTCAGCAGCCTCAATAAAAACTGGGGAAGCTGGAATGGCTCAGTGGGTTTAGTGCTGGCTTTGCAGCCCCAGGGACCATGGATCAAATTCCAGTCTTGGCCCATGTGGACCCATATGCTGAACTGGGGCATGCTTCCCACGTGGAAAACCCCCCGTTTGGTTCTTGCCCCCTTGTTTGACCCCTGGCCCAGGGGGGCGTGTCCCCCATGCGGGAGACCCCAAGCCTGGTTTCTGCCCTGTATGTCCCTCCCTGCCCACGTGTGTGGAACAAAACCATGTTGAAAACTGATAATTTACAGCTATGGAAACTGAGCTGGGCCCTCCCCCTTCTCTCTGTCTCTCTTTGTCTCTGTCTTTCTCTGTCTCTGTCATAAACAATAAAATAAATCTTTAAAAAACAAAAAACAAGCAAACTAGAAAACATAATAAACACTACTCAGCCAGACACCTCAACATATCGACATGAACGTAGCTGTGAGACTGATATTCCAAGGTTATGAAATCTGGCTGAGTTGTATGTACAGTGCTGCCAAAATAAGTGTGCAGTGGCAAGTTCACAAACACAAGGGGGAGACAAAAGTGGAATTTATTTATAAAAATTTGTGTATGTATTCTTACATGTGTTTAAATATCAGTCAACTTCAAAGTACTATCTGCTTGAGCAATGGAAAAAAAACACCTTGATAGTTTTTGTTTTTGCTGTAAAACAGAATTCTAGAAAGGCAGTTATTTTCTATCATCAATTTAAAATGTAATTTCATTACCTTCAGAATTCCATTTTGTTCCCCAAGAAGTTAACTTTCAATAAGATCATATTTCTTTAAATGTAATGTTCTTTTTTCTCTGATGCCTTTTAACTTTTACTGAATATCTTCTATGTTCTGTTTTGTGGTCCTGTTACTTTTATTCTCCATGCTTCAGTTTGGGCAATATATATATTGACAATTAAGTTCACGAACTTGCCACCATATACTTATATTAGCAGCACCGCACAAACAACTTGGCAAAGTTTCATAACCTTGATATATCAATGTCTTACACCTGAGTGGCATTTATTATTGTTGCATGTTATTGTGCGCCATTGTGAAAATATCAGAGCTTGAATTAGAGCAATAAAAACACATTAAATTTCTTGTGATACTTGGCAAAAGTGGAAGTGACATCAAAAACCTGTTAGGGCAAGTTGAAGGGGATGGTGCCATGAACTGCTGAAAACATTGCAAAAAAATGTTGAATTTTGTCTCAAAATTGCTGGATGACTATGACAAGCATAGCAGATCAAGTAAACCTCAATAAAGAAACAGAGAAATCCTCACTGAATATTTTGGCATGAAAAAGGTGTGTGCCGAAATGGTCCAAATGGAGCTCACTGATGAACAAAGGCAAAGAAAAGTCAAAATTTGCCAAGACCTTTTGGAGAAGCAAGAAGTTTGGGGTCACATGATCACTGATGATGAAACATGAGTGTACCAATGTGACCCTGAAACAAAGCATCGAAGTGCACAATGGAAGTCAGCCAATTCTCCACAACCAAAAAAGTTCTGTCAGTCCAAATCAAGAATCAAAATGATGTTGCTAAACTTTTTTGATATAAGAATCATGGTTCATTATGAATATGTATCAACTGGACAAACAATCAACCAAGTTGACTATTTGGAAGTGCTGAAAAAGCTTCATGAACAAGTTAGACAAAAACAAGCCAAACTTTTTGCCAACAACTGATGACTCTTGCTTCACGACAACGTACCAGATCACATGCTCTGTGTGTGAGGGAATGTTTAGCCAGGAAACAAATAATGGTATTGGGACATCCTGTCTACTTACCTTATATGGCCCTGAAGATAAGGAAAATATTAAAAGAAAGACATTTTGATGACATTCAGACATCAAGGGTAATACAATGACAGCTCTGAGGGCCATTCCAGAAAAAGCTCCAAAACTGCTTTAAAGGATGGACTAGGCGCTGGTCTGGGTGCGTAGCTTCCCACGGGGTGTACATTGAAGGTGACTGTAGTGATATTAAGCAATAAGGTATGTGGCACTTCTAGGGTGAGTTCACAAACTGAATAGTTCGACAGAGAGAGAGAGAGAGAGCATATATATCAGGCTATGTGAAGAATTATGTTGGTAATAAAAATAAAACATATTGGGGAAGCCAGGATGGCTCAGTGGGTTAAATGCTCACTTTGCAGCACCGGGGACCGAGGATCGAATCCCGGCCCCGGCCCGTGCGGAACCATATGCTGAACTGGGAGCTCCCCAGTTCAGTTCTCTCTCTGTCTCTGAATCTCTCTCTCTGTCAAAAAAATAAAAAAATAAATAAATAAATAAAAATATATTAAAAAAAATAAAAATAAATAAAAAATAAATAAAACATATTACTTTTTAGTATAATTAATCTGTGCCAGACACTATTATAAGTATTTTATACTCTTTTATTGAATCTTTGAATACATGCAATAAAGTGTGTATAGATATTATTATTGCTATTATCCAGATGAAGACACCAAGGCTTAGAAAGTTCAGTGAATTTATTTTCCTATAATCATATATCTAGGAAAAGGTAGAGAGGAGATTATTACTCAGTCAGTCTGGTTCCAGAATCCAACCTCTTAACTACTTTATATTGGGTAAAGAGTATAAGGCCACTGGTTTTGTAAAAACCTTCTAAAGAACATGAAATTTTAGGTTCATGATTTGATCTATGTAGTTAATATTTAAATAAAAAATATTACAAAACCACTTTTTGACATGAACAAAATTAATAATAAACCCACAGTTCTGGAATAATATAACATAAAATACAGAGTTCAGGGTTCTAAAGTTTGGATAAGGTACACAAAATTTGGTCAAGCATATGACTAAATATCCTAGTGAGATTAAAAAAAAGTAGTGAATTAAAAATTATGTTTTCTTATAAAGTACTTCAAAAGGTCTCTACTATTTGGCTATTTTTAGACTCACTTTAACCCTACTCAGTCTCTTTTCTTAAATCCCCTCAGAGTCTCTCACTTTTAAAGTTGGAAAGATGACTATCCCTAATCATAACCAACTGAAAGGTAAATATATATATATATATATATATATATGTGTGTGTGTGTGTGTGTGTCATATATCATATATATATATATATATATCTTCCAGTCAAAATAGCAGAGTAGGTAAATGCTGTGCTTTCCTCCTCTAACAAGCACATCTAAACTACATCTAATTACAACTAAACTGCAGAGCAACAACCATCGTTGGAAATCTAGCTGAAGTGAAGCCCTGTAACTAAGGGCATACAGAAGAAGCTATCTCAAGACTGATAGGAGGGGCAGAGACACATAAATGGGCTGATCCGACATTCACTTGTTTTGATTAACAGTCAGGAATGTTTTTTCTGCTGCAGAGGTCCTCTCTGAGGAGTCAGGTGTTCTGTCTCACACCAGACTTCCAAACTCAGTGTTTCAGTGACAGAAAGAGAAGTCCTCATAACTTCTGGCTGTGAAAAGCAGTGAAGACTGTGTATGACTGAGACAGAGGGTGGCCGAAATCCCAAGGGTTGCTCTTAGAGGGCCTGCACACAGATGTACCCATTGATGGACTCAGTTGTTCTGAACTCCGGTGTTGGAACAACAGCACTAAAGGTGCCAGGGGCATCTGAGAAGAAACCAAATTGTCTAACTTGAGGGCAAGGGCTAGAGGGGCATCTTCCTCTTAGACAAAAGTGCCTTTGTTGAGACCTCCCCCCACCCAGTGTGCAAATGCAGGCAGGTGCCATATCTGAGTTTCCATCAACTTAGCTAACACCATCTGTCCCACTGTGGTGATTCTCAGACCCAGCTCCACCTAACTTGGTAGTTACAATATATAAAATATTAACAGTCATAGGGAAGTAAAGTATACCACAGGTAATATCACTAATATTGCACTGTGTATGCTAATTTATTGGGATGATCACCTTGTAACATATATGTCTATTTATTATGTTGCACACCTGAAGTTAATATAATGTTGTATGTCAGCTGTATGTTATTGAAACTTTTGAAAAAATTAAAATAAGATAAGATGGGCAGGGCTAGAAATCTAAAATTTTTTATTTTTGTGGACATAAAGATCCAGCAAGCTGTCAACCAGGACCCTGGGAGGCCCACATACTAAGAGAAGGAGGTAACATAGATAGACTTAATCTAATTAAAATTACACTCCGTTTCAATTCAGATTAATTTCTGATTGTATTGATTAGTCACTAAAACTAAATGACTAGAAGAGTATAGGAGATACCTTCTCTAAATGGAGATACAATTGAGAGCCCTGAAATTTTGTTTTTGTTTTTTGTATTTTTCTCATTGCTGGAATAAAATTCAAAATGACTGGATATTAGAAAAGGTAACAAATGTGGCCTACATTCAATACAAAAGAAGACAGCAGATATAGGTCCTCATTTTATCCGGATACGGGAGTTACCAGATAACTAATTTAAAATAACAATTATTAATATGTTTAAGTAAATAAGGAAGAAATATAGAAAAGTTAACAAAAAGTTGGGTAAATTAAGTAAGTAATTAAAATAGAGTCAATTGGACCTTATAAGATATAGAAATATAACATCAAAATATTAATGGATTTAACAGCAGATTTAACAGAACAGAACACAGAATGTTAAATTTGAAATGACCAAACTGAAGCATGGAGAATAAAAGTAATGGGACCACAGAACAGAACATAGAGGATATTTAGTAAAAGTTAAAAGTATCAGGGGAAAGCCGGGACGGCTCAGCGGGTTGAGCGCTCGCTTTGAGGCCACGAGGACCGAGGATCGAATCCCGGCTCCGGCCCAGGCAGGACCCACATGCTGAGCTGGGGAGTTCCCACAGTTCGGTTCTCTAGCTGTCTCTGTCTCTGTCTCTCTCTCTATCTGTCAAGAGTAAAATAGAAATAAATATGCACTGAAGAT